>NW_010581279.1:0-10846 GCF_000705375.1 Tinamus guttatus
CGAGTGTCCCAATCCCTATGCATAAATATATACCTATTTATTCCCTCTATATGTTTATTTATTTATTTATTCAGTTAGTGAGTTGTTCTGATTCCTCCCGCCAGCCCCAAATTGGGATATTCTTGCTGCGGGCCGGCCGGGAAGGCAGATTTCTTGGCAGTGAGCAGGGAGAAAGGAAAGGGGGGGGGGGGCAGAGTTGTTGCCGGGGGGGGAAGGGCGCGGGAATGCTCCGGAGCACAGTGATTTCACCTGGAAAAGGGCACTGTGCCGCCTTCATTCAAAATAGGGAATAGAAAGGAAAGGACGGAGAAGCGGCGTTCAGGACCCTGGGTTTGCTCCGTACTCCAGATCGGCTCCGCCGGCCCTGAAATAGCAGCCTCCCCTGGGGGGGGCCCACGGGGGACACCCCCGTCCAGAGCATCACCCCCATCCCCATCTCCCCACCACCTCCCTGCCCTCTGGTCCTTTTCCCGAGATTTCGCTGCTAATCCTGGACAATTTTCCTCCGCGCCGCTGCCCTGCAGGCTCATTGCGCTCACGGGAGGAGGCGAGTCCCTAATGCACGCCCCCACCCTCCAAAAAAAAGCTTCCCCCGCTCCTTTCCTCCTAAAATTAGTCCCTACAGGTGGCAGGATGTGAAGGACATAAAGCAGAGGGAAACGGCCGGGCGCAGCCCGTGCCACCCGCGCCTGCTGGGGGGTGGGCAGAGCAGGGGCAGCACTGGTGGGTTTTGGGGTAATTTCCACCCGCGCATGAACTGGAGGCTGCCTGGGAGTCCCGGCCACAGGGAAACATTTTATCCGCAGAGGAGAGGCCCAGAGCCCCAGCGGAGGCTGGAGCTTCACTGGAGCTTCAGAAGGAATCAGCGAGGCTGCTCCGGAGCCGGCTGATCCCCAAGGATCTCCCCCGTGCCTCGGTTCACCCCTTTGTCCAGCACAGCCACAGCAGAACCACGGTGCTGTGGAGCGGGATGGTATCCAGAGCGGAGCGTCACCCGGTGCTGCCGGAGGCTGTTCCTGGCTCCTCAAGGAAGGGCCGCTCGCACGGGCTCTCTCTAGCGGCCGATTTCCCGGCTGCCAAAGCAGGCGCCGGGCGGCAGGAGAAGGGGGGGAACAAGGTGACCTTGGGAAGCTCCTGGGATTCGGAGAGGACACGGCCTCAAGTAAGAGCAAGGATGGAAAAGGAACAACAACAAAAATATTCTTTTTTTCCCCTTCCCAGAAGGGTAATGCAGCCATTCGATCCCTTCCATGGGATTTTTTTTTTGAGAAAAAAGTACATATGTATGTTTTATCGTACATATTTTTATGTAAAATAACATATATATATATGTAAATAAATATAGAGAGAGAGCTCTGAGTGCACCGGCAGGGAATAAACGCCCACCTCTGGCTGAGCCCAACTGGCTCCTCCAGCACAGTTAAAGCTTTTCTAATTGCTCCTCTTTTGCTGGCAGAGACTGAGGGGCTTGCAAAATTATATTAAAAAGTTAATAATTCTGGAAAAAGAGACTTTTTCCTGCCTTTGGCAGCATCATATATACATATATGTATATATTTTTAATGGCAGTCCATTTTGTCATGACTCAGAATCTGGGGATCATGAAACCGATAGGGAAACCTAAACACACAGGGGAAAAGATATGAAAACAATACAAATAGTGGGTCTAGCTGAAGGGGAAAAGATATGAAAACGATACAAATAGTGGGTCTAGCTGAAGGGGAAAAGATATGAAAACGATACAAATAGCGGGGGCTACCTGAGGCTGGAGGCTGCCGGCGTCGAGGACGGTGACGCGGTTGCCGCAGCTGGCCCAGAGGCTCTCGTCCAGGGCCAGCAGCGCCCGCACGGGGCCGGTGCCCACGGCCAGGCAGGCCGGCTGCTCCGCCAGCCGCTCCGGCCCTCCTGCGGGAAGAGCCCGACGGAGGGCTGAGCACGGAGGAAAAACACCAGGATCCCTCTCATTGCACCCCCGTTATCCCCCCTCCAAAAAAACAGCATCTTCCTATTGCAATTCTTCCCCAAAAGAGGAAAAAAAGCTGAGCATTTCCCCAAATCCATGTTTTTTGCATGCTCTGGAAACCAGGAAAATCCCCACTGAGATGAGGATGCTGACGCTTAGCCAAGCTATTTTATGCATGCTCTGTTTTTGGGCTAAATTCACCCCCACGGGACATTCCCAGCGCTTGGCAACAGCACCAAAGCCCAACCGCGGCGCGCGAGCGGATCCGGGATTTCGCAGCGGGACGATTCCGGCCCCACCGTTATTCCTGGCGTAGGCGGCCACGGTGCCGTCCTGCAGGCCGGCGAAGAGGTAGTCGTGGCTGTGCTTGAGGCAGAGCACGGGCTGCGCTCCGGGGCTGCGAGCCACAGGAGGATGTGGCTTTGCCGGGCGGCTTAGTTAGGGCGAGAAGGACCATTAAAAATCACCGTGGCCCCCCAGATCCCTCCATGCTGCCCTAAATCACTGCTGGGAATTTGCAGCACCCCCTGGGCAAAGCGGCCGGAGAAGCCCCATGCCCTCCCCTCCCCATTCCCAAGGGAAAAGATCTCCACGTGGCCACCGGCGCCGTCCTGGCCCCCGCCGACCTACCGGCGGAAAAATGGGGGAAAAAATGAGTTTTTTGGGTTTTTTTTGTATTTTTTCCCGTCCCGCCGGGCTGGTTTCGGCTCCGCTCACCCAGAGGTAGCCGTGGGGCAGCGAGGTGCTCACGGCGGAGAAGCCCAGCAGCGAGGACTGCACCGGTGCGTGCACGGCGGCGGCGAGCTGGGGGAGCGTGGCAACGTCAGACAGACACCGCGAAATGGCCCTTTTCTCATGGGTTTCATCCCCAAAACGCCTGTTTTGTGGCCTCCTTTCCACCCTCAAAACACCCGCTCTGTCACCTCCTTTCCACCCCCAAAACACCCGCTCTGTCACCTCCTTCCCACCCCCAAAACACTTGCTCTATCATCTCTTTCCCGCCCCCCAAAACACCCGCTTGTCCCCTCCATGCCAGGAGATGCTGGGATTTGTGTCACCTGCAGGTCGAGGGCCTTGCAGGAGAAGGCAGGCACGTGGCAGGACAGGATGGGACACCAGAAAGGCGCTTTGCTCTTCTTGTCCTCGTCAGGACAGAGCCAGCCCGGCTGGTTCTCCTCCCCTGCGGGAAGAGTCGGCAGCTTGAGGAGCTTTACAAGGGGAAAAAACCTGGTGGGATGGGAAAAACACCTGGGTGCTGGCAGGTATCAGCATTTTGGGATGGGAACAGAGTGCAGGGATGGGGATTCCTGTGAGCATATATAAATATATAAAGGCAATTGCATATATATCTATATATACACACACACACGAGATATATTTATATATATATATGTTTAAATATGAAGGAAAAAGAGCTGTAACATGTTTCTTTGCATCAGGTTTTAACACAGCAGTGCGTCCAAACTCATGTGCAAAGAGTTATGCTCTGGACAACGCACATTTAAAAAAAAAAAAAAAGTCACTCATCAGGCTTCTAACAGCAAAAATTCCCCCCCAAAACCACTACAGCCTGGGGAGGAGAACCCCATTCTGATACGATTTCAAGCAATTTTCCTCTTTTCCTTTTTTTTTTTGCATGTGTGTGTATATATATGTATATAAGTGAGGATGAGGAGGGAGCACCAAGGGAAGGCTGGGCAAGGCAGGCGCACCCAGGGAGAGGGACAGAGCGGAGCAGCTCCACGAACAGAGCGGGTCGCTCCACGGCGCTACTCACGCAGCCCGATCTTGGCCAAGTGCAGCCGGTTGACCCAGGAGATCTTGCTCAGCGGGTTGGGCGTGATGAAGACCACCATGAAGCTGATGGGCCGGCCGGACCTGGGGCAGGGCGAAGGCACCCGGCTCAGCCTGGGGCACCCAATGGAGACAGGGAGCTTGGAGCTGAACTGGGCAGAACTGGCCCCGCACTCACTTGTCCGGCTTGCCGGGGAGCAGGAGGCGGAGGCGGCACTTGTTGGCCGAGTGGATCTCCTCCTCCTTCACCCTCATCATCCTCTGCAGGGCCAAGCACCAGTCCTGCGCCACCGTCATGTTCAGGTTCTGGGAAAGGAGGAATAGCCCCCAACACCCCAAAAATCAACCCAGAGGTGCTGGCACCTGGAAGACTCCCGCGGCTTGTGGGAGCTGCTGGAACCAACCATCACCAACTCACCATGGTGGCCACCTTGGGGTGGAGGAGCCAGGGCTTCCACATTCCCCATTTGCAGGTTGCAATTAAAAAAATAAGAAAAAAAAAAAAAAAGGGGGAAATCAGCTGTGCTGGCACCTACCTGGTAGGTGCCGTGGAGTGTGCTGATGAGCAAGGTGATCTGCTCCACCACCGCCAGGTCCTTCTGCAAGTCCTGCAGCTCCTGGAAGAGCCGTGGTGGCCCCAGGTACACCTTGTCTTGGGAGGAAAGCAAGTGGTGGGAAAAGGCAGGAAGCTCCTTGTACCAGGAGGGATGAAGGGCACAACGCGAGGAAGAGGAGCCCACGGAGGGGGAACTGCCTGTGGCCACTCACTGTGGGAGGTCTGGCTGGTGGCTGAGTGCTTCCTGGCATTGTGGCCACTGTGGCCACCTGCGTGGTCCTTGTCGTGGCCGCTGCTGCTCTCCTGGCCCACCTCCACCACCTGCACCTGCGGCAGCGCCGTGCTCCACTTCACCACGTACTTGGGGCCCAGCGGCACCAGGCTGCTGATCTCCAGCTGCCCCCTGCCAAGGGAGGAGACACAGGGGAAAAATAAAAACTAAATAAAAAAAATGAAATAATTTTTAAAAAAACAGCAAAATAACCCAGGCAATGCCCCATGCAGCACCCCCAGCCAAGTTAGCAGCCCCTCCGGGTTAGTTGTGATTGCACTGTTGGGTTGCAAGCTTCTGGGCGGTCAAAAAAACTCAATAAATTGGAGTGTGTCACACTTGAGTCCTACCTTGAGTTCACGGGCCTAGAAGGGGAAGGAGGGAAAAGAGGTTTCATGAGGATTTGCACTGCTTTGCAAAGAGCTGTTTTGCAGAATGGGAGAAGAGGGGAGGTCCCAGCACTGTGTCTAGCGTCCTCCTCCACCCAACCCCATCGTGCTGGCTCCTCCTGGACCCAAAGCATGAGGCAGGTTGGCCAAGGCAAGTTAAAATTGGGGGAATGGCCCCAAAACAGCCGGTTGGATGACTGTTGGGGCAGCTGCTTTGCAATGGCAGCCCTTGGATATCCGCTGGGACATCAGGAGGTGTCTGAAGCCACCTGTGAAACCCTTGGGGGACCCATCAAGGAGGAAGAGGCCCCAGTCAACGAGTGCTTCACCTCAAGGCTGGTGTGTGTCAATTGGGGCTCTCGGGGCACTCCGACCTACTTGAAGTTGATGTTGGCGCAGACCAGCATGTCGTTGAGCAGGAAGACCTTGCGTTCCTTGGACTTGAGCAGCTGCCCCCGGTCGCCATAGACTGTCTCTGTCAAGGTCTCACAGAGCAGGAGCTGTCGCTGGCCCGAACTCAGCAGCTGCAGACAGAAGAGAGATGGTGGCAAAAAGACAACGTCAGTCCCTGATCCTGGAGGCTGAAACCCTCCTGAAACCATCCCATGGCCATTGGGCTCCAGCTTTCCCTCTGGAGCAGAAGGAGGGTTTCTCCCGGGCCAGGTTTTGCCCACCTTGTTGAGGCCGCTGCGATCGCTGAGGCTCTTGCCCAGCTGCTGGATTTCGGCCACCTGGTCGGCCAAGCGCTTCTGCTCATTGAGCTTCTCAGCCAGCGTCTCCAGCTCAGTGAGGGCCAGCTGTAGAGACAGTCGATCTGCGTGGCCCTTGGGGGTGTTTTTCAGCATGTCCTGGACAGGAAAAGGCAGGGATGAAGAAGCAGGGACAAGGCTGAAGGCTACCGACCCCAAACGGGAGGGATCTTCTCTTGTACTCAACTTGGCCGTACCTGCAGCAGCAGGATGAACTGCGGGAACCGCTGGATGGGCTTCACCATCAGCCCGTAGAGCGTGACCCGGTCAGCACTGGCCATCTGCCGTTTCTGCCAGGAGAGGAGGCACCCATGGTTGTCCAACCCCAGGGAGCTCTAGCCCCCAGCGGCACCCTGCGGGCTTCCTGATCCACCCAGGGACCTGGTGATGATGATGGACGAGATGGCCTCCACACCACCTTCATCCCTGCACTGGGTCCTGCCAACCCTCCCAACACCACCCAGAAGGCACATAGAGCCCAGAATAGCCATGCCAACCCCAAACAGAGGTGAGAAGCAGGAGCACCCACCTTGAGGAACTCAAGGAAGGCAGGTTTGGTGAGACAGGCCTTCTTGATGAGGGACATGGCCGCAGTGAAGTTGTTGACGTAATCGCTGTACACGTCCAGCACCATTGACTTGGAGAACTGGGGGCATCAAAATGGGGGCGGTTAGAGCCTCCTCGGGGAGCCAGCAGAGGTGGGGGCTGGTTTTGGAGGCTTCTCCTCTGGGTTTCCAGGCTGCTGCCCATGGGCTGCTCTTGCAACACAACCACATGCAGCAGCTCCCAACAGGCCGAGATGTGGTCCAGCTACTGGTCCACCCCCAGCACCAGGGTGGAGAGAGGAGATGTGCACAAAGCTCATGCGTTTTTGGAGGTGGCCACGGGAGCTTGGGAGGATGGAAGATCCCAAAAGCACCCAACCACTGTGTCCTCCTACCGAGGCCACGAAGAGGTCCCCGATCTTCTCGGTGGCGTCCCACTCAGCCACACGAGAGGCCAGGGCGATCTGGAACATGGAGTGGCACTGCAGGATCTCCTTGAGACGGAAGAACACCAGCTGGCACTTCCTGGCGCTCAGCACCTTGGGCTCCATCTCCAGCAAGGGGTTCCTGTAATCCTGCAGGACGGGTGATGCCATCAGCGTTAGCCAATTCCATCCTCCAGCACCCCAAAAAATGTCTTCATATCCCCCCAAAAAATAAGGGGGTGGAGGGGGGACACACAGGCGATACCTGCAGGATGCGCTTCAAGGAGTCCACGTAGCTCCTCTCGCTCTGCACGATGGAGCCCAGGATGTGCCGCCGAACTACCTGCAAGGGCACGGGGCGCTGACGGAGCCCGCGCACCCGGAGCCGGGCACGGGAAGCCCGGAGGGAGCGGAGGTTGTGCAATTCCCAAAAAGGGGAAGCGCGGAGCCGCACGGACCTGCTGCGGGCTCAGCCCCGCGGGCATGGGGCTCAGCTCCGGCGGCGGGGGCTTCATGTCGGAGAGAGCCTTTTTCGCAGCAAAACCGCCGCGCGGGCGCCGGGGACCCCAGGGAAGCGCTGCCGCCGCTCGGCTCCGGCCGCTTTCCCGGCTGACACCGGACACCGGCTGCATGAGTCAGCCCTGGGAAGCGAGCGCTGGCACCGGCAGGGGGGTAGGAGGGGGGCATGAGGGCAGCAGGGCCCCCGCTGCCCTCCAGCTCCCCCAAAAATCCCCTGGTGCCAGCGGGAAAGAAGGAGCAAAGCCACAAGCAGGGAAAAAATAAAAAAGCACGGATATATTTTAAAAAAATATTCAACCGGGGAGAGAGGGAGAGCACGGCTGCCCTTACCCGAGGCCGAAGCAGCGGAGGAGGAGGAGGGCGAGCGGGCCAGGGCGCCGTCGGCGTCCGCCCGTCTCCTCCACATGCCGCATCGCCCGCTACAGCCGCTTCCCCTTTCCCCCCGGCCCCGATCCCATCCCGGCGGAGCGCAGGGGAGGGCGCGGAGGCGGCCCCGGCAGCTGCCCGCAGCGCTGCGGCCCCCTGACCTTTCTCCTTCCCCTAATTTTGGAAAAGGGAGGATCAGCCGGGGCCGGCTCGGCAGGGGAGGGGCGACAACGTCAGCTCGGCCGGGGGACAAGGCGGAGGAGGGAAGCGAGGAGGATTGCGCTTGCTCGGGAGAGCAAGAAAACGCTTAAAAGAAAAAAAAAAACCTTAAAATGCAAAAAAAAAAAAAAGCAAGCATGAAAGTTAAACGGAATATGGATCTCTACAGATGCACAAATTATTTTGGGAAAAAAAAAACCACGGCCTTGCTTTTGCCCGGAGAGGCAGAAGGGGTGTTTGCCCGGGCGCTCTCCCACGACTCACCCGGCACCTCTTTGCGCTGCAGGAAGGTGACCTTCCTCATGACGGCGATCTTGGTCTTCTCCAGCCCGTCCTTGGTGCCGCTCTTAGCAGCCTTCATCAGCTGAGTCATCTGTGAGAGTCGGGAGAGCGGCTGGAGGCGGCCGAGGGCGTTTCGGACCCCGATAGCGTGCGCCAGGGTCCTATTTTTTGGGGCGTTTGCAATTCCTGGCTCTGGTCAGCCGGCGGGAGCCGGAGACCCGTGACGGCTCCGGCGCTCCCAAGCAGCACGAGGACGCGGAGCGGGCGAGGAAGTGGCCGGCGCGCAGCAAGGAGCGAGCGGGGAGGCGAGGAAGGAGCGAGAAGCGCGCGCTGGGTGAGCTCGGTCCCCCCAAAATAAAACACAATGCAATGGAAAAAATCATCCCAAAACCAGAGCAGCTCGCTCGCTGCAGCGAGCGGCCACACGTGCTCCGACAGCCTTTTCCTCCTCAAAACGGCCGCCGCGATCCCGCCGGGAACGCTTCCCCCTCGCCCGGCCCAGGATTGGGGATGGGGAAAGGCGGCGCGAGGAGGGCTCCGAAGGTACCTTCCAGTCGTACTTGTGCTTCAGCTCCTGCATGTCTCTCCCCCCAACTCTTAACGCCAGGATGTCCCGCTTAGTCCTGGCGTATCTCTCCTTTAGCCTATGGAGGTCTGGAGAAAGCTGGGCCCCCAAAGCAAAGGAGAAGCGGCAGCACGGAAGAGAGGGCAGAGAAGAGAGAGGCAGCAGGTTAAGCAGCCCAAAAGCACCAGGAAGAGAAACCCATCCGAAGGCGGCAGCGGGATATGGGGGAAACAAGCTTGGAAAGCAGCATCCCGGCGCAGCACACTCGCTCGCGCACGGTCTCCGGTTTAAACATGTTGGGAGGGGAAAAAGCAACACGGGAAGGCGGGAGCTGCCAGTATCCACGACGCGGGATGGAAACGGGCTGGAAAGCGCTTGGGAAGCACTTGTTTTTCCCAGTGCAGGAAGGTCGCTGTTACCTTGGGCTGGAAGGAGGCCCGGTGCTTGACCGGCTCGGCCTCCGGCTTGGCCTCTTCGCCCGAGTCCTCGCTGTAGCTCTCGAACTCGCTGGAGCTCCAGCCCAGCTCCTCCGCTTCCCGCGGCCCCTCGTCTCCGCGCTGCACGTCCTCATAAATCAGGCTGCGCTCTGGCCCTGCCGGAGCATCCCAAATGTCTCAGCATCGGCTCCAGGGATGCCAAATGGGAGGATTTTGCCCTTGGAATTTGCTTTATTGGGTGGATTGTCTTCCAGAAAACTCAGTTTTTGGGGGGATTTTCCTTCCCTACCCTTTGCCTTTATTGGAAGCTGCCCTGTAAGCTGCACCTGGGATTATCCTGCTCCATGCAGATGCACCCCCTTCCTGAGGAAGGGATAGAAGAAAAGCTATTTGGGCTGCATTAATACACCCAGTTGGGGCTATAACCCAGCTCACCCATCAAAAAAAACCACTGGAAAAAAAGCTGTTCTGTATCCCAGGAGCTGTATTTAACCCAGTTGGGAGGAAATGGCTGCATCGGTGTCTTTGGGAGCCGCAGCTGTGCAGAAGCTCCGGCATTCCCAATCCTCGGCCCACCTGGAGCAGGAGCCACTGCCGGGATGCAGCCGCCTGGTCGCTGACTGTGGATTATTTGATCCCCACTGGTGGATGATGCCAGACAGCCCGGAGCCTGGCTCAGAGCAGGGATTTAAGGGGGAGGCGGGAAGCTGAAGTGGGGCTGGAGAGCCCTTAGATGATTTATAAAGCCCCGGGAATTGGGGGAAAAAAAGGGGACCCCAGATGCCTTTGATCACCCCACTACGTGCCTCAGTTTCCCCACCCATAAAGTGACGTTGGTCCCTACCGTCCTGCTCAGCCTCGAGGTTTTCACAGGGGACGTCGTCATAGATCACATCCTCCTCCACGGCTGGGAACTCGAAGCGCTCGCCTGTGGAATCAGGAGGAGGAAACGAGTGGAAAAAGTGGAAAGCGCCCTGCTCTGAACCCGGAATGGTGCTGGCAGCGAGGGGTTTGCACGGAAAGCTCCCGAATCCCACCCCAAGCCTGGCAGGGATGTACCGACCCCAGGGCACCCCTACCTGGGTGGCAGCTCTCGCTCTCGCAGCCGGATGTGCCGGATCCGGCCTCGCCGTTGCTCATCACTGGGAATTGCCTGAGGGAAGAAGGGATGAGCTGGATTTTTTTCCCTTGTGTCCAGAAGGTTTTCTGGCCTCCTTAGCTGCAGGTGGATGCTGGGGTTCAGGGTCCCCATCCTGGGGCCCAGGGCCCCTATCCTGGGGCTGGGGTCCCTACCCTGGGGTTGGAGTCCATGCCTTGGGGTTCAGGGTGCCTCCGTGGGAGTCAGCGTCCCTACATGGGGGTCAAAGTCCCATTCTGGGGTTCAGGGTCCCTACTCCATCCTGGTCCCGGGACCCTATGCTGTGGTTGGGGTCCCTATCGTGGACTTCAGGGTCTGTATCCTTGGGGCTCGGGGTCCCTGGCTGGGTCCCCAGCCTGGGATCAACGCTGGGGTGCCGGCCCTCCCTTATCCCATGGAGCGACTGCTCCCTTTGCTGGTGCTCCCTTTGGGAAAGGGTCCAGAGCATCATGGGATGGATCCGGAGCTGCCCAAGGATGTGCCAGAGACCCCGAAATGGAGGAAAGATCCCGCGGGCGCCTTGCTTACTCAGCCTGGGCCTGCGTCGCGGTGGCTGCGGAGACACAAGCAGGGAGGAAGGCGGTGGGTGCCGGGACCCCCGGATTTTCCCGGGGCATCGCTGCGGGAA
>NW_010581279.1:37478-54743 GCF_000705375.1 Tinamus guttatus
CCGCGGGTGCCCGTAAATCCCGCGCGCGCCCGCCCGGCCGCTCCCCGCAGCAAGGGGAAAAACCAGCTCCGTAGCCCCGGAAAAACTCCGGCAAAGCCGGGCAAGGAAGCGTCGATCCCCCTTTTCCCAAGTAATAAGGGAAAGTGGTTCCACTCCACTGCCCAGCGCGGAGCCCTGTCCCCCATGGGACGCAAGGAGAGGGATGCAGCAGCCTGCCTGGCTCCTCAGAGGTTTTTGGAATTAAGTTGGAAAGAAATACTGGAAATTTTTAAAATACTGAAAAAAATAAAAATTAGAGAAAACTTTGCAAATCAAAAGCTGCTTTTTCTTCTGTGCCCTCTTCCCCCCTCCCCACTGAGCAGCTCCCAGTAAAGCACCGCTAAGCCCCAGGCGAGCTGTTTTTCCCAAGGCCCTTCCTGCTCCCGGCCATCCCGGTCGGTCGGAGCCGGGCAGAGGATGAGGAGGGCGCGGGGCCGCCTTACCCGGCGACGTCGACGGCGAGCTCGGTGCCCAGCACGCACACGGTGCTGGTGGGGCGCTGCGCCGAGAGCTGCACCAGGCGCTGCTGGGCCATGTCGCTGCGGGCGCGCGGCGCCCCGCGCGCGCTTATAAAGCCCCGGGGAGGGGATTAAGCCGGCGCCCGGCCTCATCCCACCTCCGGGCCGGCTGCCACCGCCGCGGCTGCACGTGCGGGCGCCCGGGGGAAGCGCTCCCGGCAAACCCGGGCTTCGCCCATCTGGGTTTTTAAATAAATCCCTTTTCTGGCGGAGAAGATGCGGTTGTGGATGCACCTGACCCTACCAACACATGCGTCACGCACGCAGCGCTAAATCCCGGATTTTTCCACAGGGCCCAGGCTGCAGAACACTCAAAGCCTGAAAATATGCATATTCATATACATATGCATACATATAAATACATATATATACACACACACTTTTTCAACTTGTGTTGGGCTCAGAGGGACGTATAGGGGTGTTATCGGTTGCTGGAAAAGAAACAGCTGCTGCATGAAGACCCAATGCTAACAGAGACAAGGGCCACTTTATTGCCAAAACCCCTTAGTTTGCCCGGCTTCCATCCAGCTTCATCCCTGGTTCTCCACTTTGGAAAGAGGAGAACACCCAAGCCCGCCGTCCCCCGAGGATGCTCAGGGCACCATGTGCCACCACTTGAAGGAGAAGGGCTTGCGGCGCACGTTGGTGCCGCAGTGGACGTCGCCGGCCAGCACGTGGTAGGAGAAGTAGTCGTTGATGAAGGTGCAGCTGAGCCCCAGGGGCTCCAGCAAGGAGCGGACCTTCTCCTCCAGGCAGCACTGGCCGCGGATGACGGGCCCGAAGGGCTTGGGGATGCCCAGGTGCCTCCCCAGCACCAGCATGTTCACCTGCGGGGGACAAGGGATGGGACAGGCTGTGGAAGATGCCCAGGGGGAACCAGGGGCATCTCGGATGCAGCAAGAAGCCACCTGGCAGCATCATCAAGCCCTCGAGAGCCCCCAGGGAGCAAAGATGGGATGGATGGAGAAAGAGGAGATGGAGGAGAAGGTGAAGGGAGGAAAGGGTCTGCTGGAGACAAGAGCCCCAGCGCGGAGAGGAGCGTGACCCTTCCAGTGGGCCCTCACCATGTCCGGGAAGAGGGCGTCCGCGCGGGACTCCCTGAGCACGAAGAGCTGGGGGATGTCGATGATGTCCTGCTCGCTCAGGCCCAGCTCCTGCTTGAGGAGGTCTCGGTTCCAGTCGATGCAGCGCTGGGGAGGAGGGAGGCCACGTTAGGATGAGCATCCAGAGCGACCGCTACACCGGAGCCTTTCGTTGTGCCCCCGGCCTGCCCGGCCTCCCTCATGTCATGCGGCCCCACGTTGCTGCCTGTGCCCACCCGTTTGGCCACGCACGGCTTCAAAGTGCAGAGCTTTTTGCTACCTCCTGCATGGAACCCGCTCGCCGAGCTCCCTCTCCCCTTTGATCTTTGGTGCCTCCGGAGGCACGCGGGGCATCTCCCAAAGCCGGCACCCACGTGTGCTCACAGGAGCGGGTCCCACGCGGCGCCTGGCCCCGCTGCCACGGCTCTCCCTCGCACACGTGCTCTCCTCCAGCACCTGCCAGTGCTATTCTTGGCAGGTTTGCTCATGCTTTTGCCCAGGGTAATTATCTGCTTCATTAAAAATGATCCGGGTGCCAATCATCTGCTAGCAATGTGTGAGCAGAAGAGGTTCATCAGGGAGGGCGTTGACAGAGCGAATCGAGCCAGCCCTTGGCGAGGCCATCACGGGCTCCGCTGGGTCACATTGCTTTGAGGGTGGCCTTGCCTCAGCTTAACGGTCCCCACAGGTGGCTGCACGGCCTCCCTCCAGCCCAAGCTGACGCAGCTGCAGCAGCTCTGGGTGCCTAAATGCTGCAGAGCCCCAGAAGACCATTCTGCTAAGACCATTCCTCCCCCTGCTCTGCAGTGTCACGGCTTTGGCTAACTGCTTGGCATGGCCATGGACACGCACGGCCTTACTACGGGGAGGGAGAGGTGGTAACGGACTTGCTGGTGCCACGCGGCCCTCGGTGGCTTCCCCGGTGCCCACCTGCGCGTGCGTGTTGTCACCCTGCAGCGCCTCGTCCGCCAGCAGCTCGTCAATGCTCATCCTCTCCATGTTCTTCAGCCCTGCATGGGGAGGAATGTGGCTGTGAGGCACCGTGGTGGCCCCCAGCAGCCCTTGAAGACACCCTGGATGGGCTCCTTACCCACGAACTGGGTGGCATCGCCGTAACCCTGCTTTTGCTTCTCCTTGAAGAGCTTGTAGCAGGCGTTGGGACTGGCCAAGAGGAGACGGAAGCCCTGGAGGAAGAGAGCGGAGGTGATTAAAGCTTGGCCATGGTGGGCTTGGAGATCATGGAGATGTTATTTCATGGTGGCCAGGACTTAGGCAAGATACATCGGTTTCTCGGCACGTCAGCAGCAAATCCAACCCCAGCTCCAGATGTTGCCCCCAAGAGTCTAGATGTTTCCTGGAGAACAGCCCCAAAAGAAGGTGGATTCAGCACCCGGCCCCACGAGCAGCACCCCAAATGACAGGAAGGATGAACCAGGCACCCTTCCCACAACCGCTTCACCAGGCAACGTGAAGCCACTTGTGCCCTTTTGCGGCGCTCTGCTTTCCCCATGAAGGGCTTTTGGTCTTTGCAGAAGGTTCTCCACGCAGCACCACGCGGGACAGGAGCGGCAGCGGCGGCCGGTACCTTCCTGTCGTAAGCGGGCACGAACGTCAGGAATTCGTCCACGTGGCCCACGCTGAGCCACTCCGAGTAGACCTCAATGGGCGCCTGCACCTTCTGGGCGTAGAGGAAATCTCGGACAGCCTTTGACATCCGCCGACCAGAGGCCCTGGGAAGCAGAGGGAATAGGAGGAAGCACCCGCGACAGCATCGGGGTGCAAAGAGGCACCAAATTGCTAGAGGTGACACTGTGTCCCCACCAGTTCAGCATCAAGTGGGTGGTCCCATAGTAGCTCCTTGGGGAAGGGGACTCCTGTCCCACTCACACCGATATGGGACACTGATGATGTCCCAAAGTTCATGCTGAAGACCACTGGGGCAGAGATATGCATATATAAATATTTATTTATGTATTACATCCCCCTTTCTGCTTGAGCACCCTCCTCTAAAATAGGCACAAGGCTTAATTTAACCAGTCCTTGTGAGTATTAAATCGCTCCTTACGAAATGCGTTGCACGGGTGAAGTATTCTTAGACAGACGGCAGCAGAGGCCCTGGGAAAGCATTAATTAAACTTCTCAACATCCTTCTAATAAGGGATAATTACACTTCTTGCAAGTCTGGGAAAACTAAGTTTACCTGTCGTGGTAAACGAGCTACCTAACATTGCAAGCGAAGGGGCCCAGGCGTCCTGGCGAGGTGTCCTCCGCTGGCGCTGGCCAGCTTGGGGACGGGCATCCCGCCACCTGCCATCCCGGGCGGCCTCCCAGAGCCGCTTTGTTGGCTATCCTGGAGCACGGCCTCCTTCCTGGAGGATCTGCGCTCTCGTTGCATTGCCATGGGCAAAGCAACTTCCAGCTATTCGGGATTTTGTCCTTTCAGATTTCCCCATTTTGGCTTTCCATGGAGGGGGACGGGTTAAATAACCCGGGTGTGAAATACCCTAGGATTAAATAGCCCTTAGGATGGGAGTGAAAGCTCCGGCGTGGCCGGTTCAGGAGCGGGGGGCACGAGCGCGGCTGCTCCGCGGCGCCTCGCGCGGGGTGCGAGGAGGGGGAAGCCGGCTCGCCCGCTAAATCTGATCTCCGGCGCTGAGCAGCTCTTGCAAAGAGGATTGCTACGAGGTGGGAACGTGGGGTCAGCTCTCGGGAACCTCCTTGGTGCCTCTTGGCCCGGACCACCCCAAAACGGGGCTCTTATTAATGCGACTGATGTAAATCAGGCCCCAGTGGTGCTTGCAGATGGAAGGGCTGCTCTAGACCCCTGTTATGTCCGTGTGAAACCTTTTCAGAGCCTGGGTCTCCCTCTGCCAGACCTCAGTAGCCTTCGCTCTGCCCAGTTAAGCCTCTTCCCCTCCCCAAAAAGCCCTTTTCCTTGGAAGGGAAAACAAGGTTCCTGCTCAAACACGGATATTCTGCACTCTGGGAATCACTGCTACCCCCACAGCCATCTTTCCTGCCCCGAGCAGGAAAATAAGATACTTATCCCGGGAGCCGATTTAAGCCCTGCGAGAGCCGGGACCCTGGATGCCCCTCACATGCCCCTCTGCCCGGAGCACAGGGCAGGGAGCCACGGACCCATGCGCTGCGAGCCGGACCTCTGCTGTCCTCCTTGGGGGTTAGGCAGGAGGAACAAGTTCTCCAGGTCTTTCTTTCCTTTTTTTTTTTTTTTTTAGATTCCCAGGCTCAGCCACAACTCAGATGCCTCTCCTACGGCTTCCTCCGACATCCTCTCCGAAATCGCCCTGCCTCCCCTTTCTCATCCCCCAGGAACAGTTTCCCACGGAGAGCTTTGGTGCGCCCCATCCAAGGCCAGGCTGGATGGAGCTGGGCTGCCTCGTCCCCTCCTCACCAAGGGAGGGTGCTCCCGATGAGGATCCTTCCAAAGGGGTACTCCTTCCCTCGCACCGTCACCGGCGGGCTCACGTCCAGGTTCCCAAAGGAGTCCAGGCTCGACACCTCTTTTCCAGGGGGCTCTCGGGTCACATAACCAAAATCGGGGCCCTGAACGAGAGTGGAGCAGTGAAGGTGTGACGAGGGACCTCCACCATCCCCATGAGTGCATCCCCACGTCAGATCTCAGCTAGCGAGCCCTGCGATGTGGGTTTTCATTGCGAACCTGGGGGAGGACCCAGGGGTCCGAGGGAGAAGGGGACCAGCTCCGCGCTGGAGGAAACCTTACGCACCAGGATCTTCTTAAAGGCAAAATCCCTCAGGCCTCTGTTCCTGGGTGAGTCAAAGACCACGGGGAAGGTCTTGTGAGGAGCTTCCACGTAGCCAAACTCCAGCTCGTCCTGTTGGGGAAGAGGAGGAGGAGGAAGGATCCTCCTTTGGTGATAGGGATCACCACGGGAGCATGTGGCGCGCGCGAGGCAGCAGAGCAGGCGGCGAGGGTGGAGCGAGGGAAACCGGGCGAGCGGGAGCAGACGCTGCCGCTTTCCCCGGCCCAAGGGCGGCAGCTCCGCACCGAGGGCAGGGAAGGAGCCGGGGACAGGCCCGGAGCGGAGCCTGCGGCCACCACGTCCCAGGACACGAGGACGGGGATGGTGAGCGCCCGCCACGCGCTGCCCATGGCCCAACACGGCCCTCGAGCAGCAGCCCTGTCTGCTCTGGCTGCCACCACCTGCAGATTTCAGCTTTCATCCATGGGCGTTAGCTTCAGCGCTGAGGACCTAGGTATTTTCTGCTGATCAACGCAGCTAATACCTCCCAGGGGTGTTGGTGATGGAGACAACACCCGAGTGTCCCCGCGAGAGCCTCTGGGTGCCTAAGCAATGTCATGCGAGAGTCAAGCGTTACTTGTATTGATTTAGGACCTGGATCCAGCGGTCACTCCGGCTTTCGACTTCCGAGCAGACGGTCAGCTTGCAGTTGGCTTTCCTCATCAGGACCTGGAGACCCTCCAGAAAGACATCGTTGGAGGTGATGCCCTTGTTGATGCTGCGGGGAGAGCACGGAGTAATAACTGGGAGAAATTAGATGTTCCCCACTGCCCGGCCGCACAGCCTATTCCTCGCTAGGTAAGTGCCACCCATGAGGTTACCCTTGGACAGGGTCAGCTCCGTGGCATCGGGGCCAAGCAGAGCCCCCATCCTTTCTCTCTAGGGTTACAACAGCGTCAGCCCAGGGTCCTACCGATACATTACGACCTCTGCGAAAGCCACAAAGCGTGGCTTGCCCCATGGCTGATATGTAGTAAGAGCGTCTCTCTCCCAAGAGAGATAGGGCGATGCTCTGGTCTCCCCTCACATCCCTCCTACCTGCAGACAAAGACCTCTAGAGGTTGCTGGGTGTTCGGGGTCATTATCCAGGGTGCCACTCGGAAAACCACCGTGTCGGTGAAAATCAGGGTGCCCGGTGAGTACTGCAAGAGGCGAAACACTCATGAGTCGCAGTAAAAATCCTATTGCCACCTTCACAGGGAGCAGGAACAGGATGTGCTCCGGGATGGAGGGATGCCAAGGATGTCCATGGCAGTGTGAGCAAACATCGGCCTGCCCAAGAAGCACAGTCTATGAGTCCCTGTACCTTATGGGTGACCTCCAGCAAACTGATGCTGAAGGAAACCAGCCCAGAGAAGTCAGCATCAGGGAAAGAAAGTCCTTCTACGTAGAAAGTGCTGTCTCCTCCACTGACGTGGTCTAGTACGTAGGAGAGCTTGTTTGGGCCCAACACGGGTATACACTGGAGGTGCGAGTCATGACCTGAGAGACAACGAAACAGGGAGCACGGCATGAGGTGACCAGCTCATCCATGGGGATGGAAAGAGACACCAGAGAGGGGGTGGTTGATGCCAGTGTGGTTTGCACAGGAGTGGGTGTGCCTCCTCTTCTCCAGGGAACATACTTGATCTTCCTTGTACAAAGAGGACTCTGTACCCTGAGGTCAAACCCTTTTAAGGTGCGTGCCTCCAGTTAAGCACCTAATGATACACCTGGCTTCCCTGACCTGATTTTCAGTGGCGAACTGCAAGGGATCCAGTTACTGGGGTGTTCAAAGGGAAATTGTGTGCGGCCCAACGAGATGGGCTGCTTTGATGGCTGTGTCATCCCCGGCGTTAATCAGGGAGCCGGTGCCAGCAGCAGCGTGTGGGTTATCAGCCCTGCATCCCGCAAGACCCCCCTGGTCTGGAGCCGGGCCCAGGGGAGCGGGCGCACGCGTCCGGGGACACGTGTGGGCACACGCGGCATCACCCGAGCGGCTGTCCCTGTCCCACCGCAGGGCTGGCTCCCCACTGTCCCCTCACGTGAGCGATACTGGCTTCCTCCTTACGTCATCCTCACCCGGAGCTTCGCAAGTTCCCTTTGTCGGAAAACCCTGCCTATGCACCTACGCCCCTGCGGCGCGCGCAAACCCTCGGTTAATTTATTTTTTAAGGATAGGAAGACGTCAGCATTTTTAGACCTGCCTGGCATATGCTGAGCCTGTACCTTCAAAGCCCGCTCTCCACTGGGAAAGATGAGCCTGAGACACAAGCCTTGCCTTTGAAATCGCAGCAATCGCACTGAACAAAGCATTCCTTATTACTTTTCCCCAAGCAGGCTCCGAGTTTCTCATAACTTGGTGTTTCCAAACAGCCAGAAGAGCTGGAGGAGCTTTTGAGATAAGCCAGCATTTCCTGAGATCAGAGGCGCGTGATCCCCAACTATAGCAAATTTCGGAGCTCTAATAAAAAGAAGGATTCACCCGCCTCATGGTCCTACAGGGAGATGATAGCACTGCATGAAGACCTGGGAAGGCAGGAAGAAGTACTCACGAATCGCATGGAAAACTCTCACTTTGTCCGCGTCTGACTCCGGGACGTGAAGAACCAGCTGATGTTCGGTGAAGATAGCGCTGGGACCTTGAGCCCGCAGGATCATAACCGACATGTCCTGGAGGTCTGCAAGAGAAGAGGCAGTGGGAGTCTCACCGCAGGGACCTGCGGGGTTTCCAGCCCCATGTACGGACTGTAGCTACTGTGTCCTCTGCCCAGATGTTGTTCACCTATAGATAAATAGGGCATTCCTCCTGGCATTACGCATGCTGCTAGTGCTGGTTTTAGAGAGATGTCTGGAAAGAGAAAGCCAATGTGTCCTTGCCTTGGGAAGGGAACAGAGGTGACGGCAACAGTGTCTTGGAGAGACACAGCAAGGTGATCTTGCAGGGGGAAGGAGCCCGTTTCTGTCTCAGCAGGGAAGCAGGTTAGAAAATGGAGCCTCCACTGATTACTGTAAGATGAGAGCATGAAAGCAGCAACCACGCTCCTAACTGCTTCACAAGCACCTACGGCCATAGGTCAACAGCACATTATCTTTGGAGGAAGCATCACCACCACCAGGCATGGGAAATGTATCCAAGAACAGCTCTAGTGGGAAAGGAGAAGAATGGAGGCATCACAAGCCCTGGCAGACCCAGACGAGGATCTTCAGATCCTCTTGGCTGCTGCCTACAAGTCTTGGATCGCCTGGGCCTGCTCCAGGGGCAGGCACGTGCCCGGACGGGAAGGTGGGACATCCTTTAGGCAGCTCCTGGGATGGGCCCCACGCACCTGCGTGGGTCCGGATCTCCGTGTCGCTACTGTCCGTCCCCACGGCACTGGGGCTGTCCTTGTCACAGTTCACCAGCAGCACGGCACCTTGTCCATCCGGGCCCCACGTCCATTTTGCCTGGAGAAGAAGCATCCGAAGGACGTAAGAGAAAACCGCAAAATTCCTCCTCCAGCCTGTCCTCCTCCCAACAGGCTCCCAGCTGGAGGAACCCCCAAAGCCACATCCACGCTTGGAGGAGATACCCACAACAAGCGTTAAGTAACATGCAATCAGCCCTGGTATGGAGAGGGCAGCGATGCTTCCAGCCCACTAGATTTCCCAACCTCTTAACCCACATGAAAACTACTGCTTCTAGCAGGGCCAGCAAGGGCTATTGCAAACAGATGTTATCTTCCAACAGCTCAGAGTGTATCTGTAAGCCCTCATTTGGACAAGAATATGCCATTTCTCAAAATGCATCTGATCTCGATATACAATTTACTCTGTTGATTGTGCTGCAGCTAATTACACAGGCGTAAGTGCTTGGGCATATGCAGATTTATGGCCAACGGGGTAAATCTCTTGCTGTTTGCAAAACCTGCGACTGACTCATTTAGTGGCACGTTTCGCATCCAAAAAAAAAAAAAAAGCAATATCTTTTCCACTATACAGTTGCTCCTTTCCAACATCCTTGGGGCTGGACTTGAGAGCCAAGAGACTTTGGCACAGAGAAAAAAAGAGTCTTTCCTCCTGAATTAGGCTCAGGGGAAACAATGCAGCAAATTCTCACTCAGGCACCAGGGAAAATGCTAACAGCACCCAGGTCCCTCCTCCTGGAGATTCCCAAGAGGCAGAGTGTAAGTGGAGGCATCCTGCATTTGCCCTCCGTAAACCCTGCGCTGCACGAAGTCAAGCAGCCTTCCTCCTTACCTTGTCCTTTCCTTTGCTCCTCACGCGGCCGCTGCGGCTCAGGTCAACGTCCAGGGATATGTCTGAAACATCGCGGAGAGAGAAGGAAGCGACGGAGCTTCTGTGGCTGGCGCTGGTTTGGACCCACCCTGAGCCCTGGGCACTGAGTCACCTAGTGCCAACCCCTCTGCATCGCCCAGACGAGCTCCAGAACCCGAGCAGGACCCTTCTCTAGCAGCCAGTCTGACCACGGTTTGTTGTTTTCCCCCCTTTCATCTCCAGTTATCTCCTGGACTTCTCTACCAGGGGCATACCCACTTTCTTGTTGTTGTTTTTGTATTTTTACCGATTTCAGATTGATGGTAGCATTTTTGGGGGGTGAGCGTGGAAGCACGAATGAGTGTTCTCATCATGGACAAATGGACGCTTAAGCAATTACTTGGGATGATGCAATGTTTGAGAAGGACTTTCCCTTACAGAGCTCTTCCTTGGCCAAATCTTTGCCTCCTCTGGGTAAAGAGGAGGTTTACCAACTACCTCCTCTTGAGCTTCTGTAAACCTAGAATAAGCTTTTCTGAATGACAGCTCTTGGCCTGCAGGACTGATCCAAATGGCACAGATCACGTGTGTAGAAAACACAGATGCAGAAGAAGAGAGTATCCTTCTTCACGGTGACCCAAAAACCCTGCGGATGGCATTGGCCGGGGTGGCTCTGAGTGGAGCCCATCAGCCACGGGAAACCATCAACGTCTTCAGGCACAATTTTCACAAGCATGTGCATGACGCCAGGACACAGGTCTGGCCATCATGTGAGCACTTTAGAAAATCTCAAATTTAGGGTAATTAATCCATCCAAATGTAAGTCTCTGCATCCAGACTCGTTGTCTAGACTCCCTTTGTAGTCAGCAGAGGAAAATAGGCATTTCGAGGCAATGATTCATCTCATCCTAAACTGCTAAAATAGGTCAGACAGCTACACTTTGGTGCTTATTTTTCTCCTCTAGCTACAATGGAGGTTGAGGTACGGCCGCACTGTCTAAAGCTACGTGAGATGGTCTTGTTTGAATCCTCTTCTGCCAACCAAATGACCTAAGTGACCAGAGAAGGCTGGTTGGGTGCATGCGTTGGGCAGGGACATTGCACATGTTTATTTGTGCCACCTAAGGCAGCACCATGATAATTTAATGCTTTCTCTCCTTGTGAGGAGTGAGTACCCGCCATGCACTACGCACTCAGGCTGCTGGGTTAATTCCAGTCCAACAAACCAAGCTAGCTTTGGGGCCTGGAAAGAGCCGCCTGTCTTCAGGCACGCGTTGCGGAAATACTCACCTACGCAGGTGAGATACAACCAAGCCACGGCGAGTTCATTGCCTTCCCATCCATAGTATGAGATCTTCACCTGTGAAGACATCACGAGATCACTATCCATTCCTGTTCCTACAGCCTGCTGTGCTGAGCATATCTTTCCACTCACTGGGTTGACCCAGCTGTGATGGAAGATGCTGGTGGGACCGTAAAGGCCATGCCCCATTAATCATGGTTAACCTGAATCATTTGTGCCTGCTCCGGCGTTGAGAAGGAAAGGTTCAAGAACTTTTGCTTTGCACAAAGTATCTGGCACCAGCTTTTGCCAGAAATATCACAGCTTTAGGTCATAAAATGGGAGCTCCTCTTATTTTTAGTTTTGTTTTTTCATATGCAACAATTATATACTTCCATTTAGGTTTGAGTTTGTTCTACAGAAACTTGCCTGAAATCAGCGCTACCTGGAAATGATCTTCCTTACTTTCTGGGGGGAAAAAAAAAGAATTATTTTTCCAGAGTCTCTTCATATATAAAAAGCAACTGACCTTGTTGTCATTGACAGTCCTGCTGGTGACATCAACAGTCACCAGAACCTCTATATCAGGGTCCAGCGGCCATTGGGAGGTATTTGTGGGTTTTGTCGCAGGATTGTGGATGACATGGATTGTCACTGCAGAGGTGGCATGGACCTCAAACAACGCAGCGCCTTTGGGGGTAGATCTGCAACAGAAAGCCTGGTTACCAACACACTTGTCCTCCCTTTGCTTTCTGTGGACCAAAATAGCTGAACTGGGCCTGCTGAAACCAAATCTGTCAGTAACTGGGCAAGTCCCGGGTTTGGGTGCGTCACCTGAATTTTAGATTTATCATCTCTGTAGTGGCACTGAGTGAGCTCGGTTCCTGCTGGCAGCAATGGAGCTCCAGCACGTCCACCCGTGGTTAGGAGAGATGCTTGCCAACCCCCACTGTTCCGAGCTCCTTTAGCAAGAACATTAACAAAAAGAAACCCAAGGATTTTAGCACCCCAAACTCACTGCAAACCTGGGAGCTCAGACTAGAGCAGACCAGTCAACTTGGACCCAGCCCAAGATGGGTCAATTTTTAGTGTTGCCTCTCCAAGGTGGAAGTTAGCCCCCCTACACACATGTAAACCTGTTGTTTTGCACCTCAGAGCATCACACCACAAGCAAAAACTGTGTTGTTTCAAGGGCAGAAGATGAGGTTAAAGCCACTGCCCTTCACCCAACACCTAGAGGAGGACCACGCTTGGCCAACGGCCGCACAGCAGGGACCACCAAGGCCCCCGTTGACCCTACCCTGAATCTAGAGATGCCCAAATACAAGATACATGTTCAGGTTGTACGCGAGCGCGGAGAGCCCAAACCCCACCTCCGTGACATCCCTCGCTTTGAAGTGCTGCCTACATGCTCATTACATCCCTGGCACCTCCGTCCGGGAAGCGGGAGTGCTCCAACCTGTCTGCGATTTGTAAGCTGCCTTCCCAGGCGCACGCAAAAAGGGACAAGGTGGTAAGTTTTAACCGCAAGAAAAATAGAGATGGGATTTATTCCCTGTTTCCCTTCGGATGACAGCACCAGTGCCTGCAGCGACTTGTAAGGAGGGATTAATCTGTCATCTCCTTTGCCTACCCTAAAATTTAAATGGCTGCAGCATCGTAAATCTTCCCTCAGACTTGCAGAATTGCTCGTCTCGTGCTCGGCGCCCTAGGAGCCCAAGCGTTGGATTGACAGCACGCTGCCGTATCCAAGTCCTCTGCTCTCCTGGGCAATTCTGGAAGAACTGCATGTAGCTCGTCGGGGCCTGGCCCATCCAAGTGACCAAAATGCGTCCAAGAACAGAAATTTTGTTTCAAATTTCGCTTCCAAGGTTGATTCTCCAATCCTGGAGAATTCAGGCAGAGAGCCCATGGAGAAGAGAAAGCCCAGGGAGGACATCTACAGAAAGGATATCTAAAATTTGGACCTATCAGCCCCAAATTGATGGCCCTCTCACCTCACCTTGGCCATGGGAGCAGGATTCCTGCTATGCTCCATCCTTGTGCCCGAAAATGGAGCAGACCAAGCCTGACCTCCATCCCATCCATGGGATTGCTGCCGTCACTCCTGACGTTTCAGCCACAGCCACCATCCCACATCACCTCTTGGCTCCTCCATCAAGGGTCACATCTGCTACCAAGGAGCCAGCCCAGCCCATTTTGGGGACAGCCTTAACCGGGACCGAGTTTGTTTCCAGTCTGAGTTCAAAAAAAAAAAAAAGCAAATAACAGGTCCTATTGCCTTCTGGCCGAGGGGAACAGCCCAAGAACGGTCCGAGTTGAAGTTCAACGGGGTCCCTCTGCACGGCATGGGGTGGTGGGGGGCAGTCTAGCTGCAAGAGTGAGCCCTGGCCCCGCTCCAACATGCAAACCAAATAATTGATAGGTTCGTGCTCCCATCTGGCTCGGCCTGTAGTCACTTATCATTATAAGCATCATTTATGAAATAGGAAACATGCAGCAGTAGACTAAATATGGTCCCATATCTGGCCAATAAAACAAGCCCTATATTTTAGGCAAGAAAATACCTTCTTGTTAAATCACCCATTAAAAAAAAAAAAAGCACACCTATGTTTTTTTTTTTCTTTTTTTACTACTTTAGCTTTTAAGGACATTTGTTCTCTAACCCAGTTTAGCTCTGGACAAGTTGCTCTTCTCGAATTGTTCTTGCCTAATGTTTTGGCAGCCAGAAATAGATCCCACTTATCTGGGGTGTGCATGGGCTTTACCTGCGAGCTGTCACCGTCCCCTGTGTTTAACCGCCTCGACGCCGCGGGAGCTCCCACCGCTCCTCCGGACGCATGGGGAGCGCCGCTCCAAGGAGCTCTGGGCCCCAAAAGGGACCGAGGGCGGCAGGGACAGCCACCTCGGGGCACATCCCCGCAGGTGCAAATCCCAAGCGGTGACACGGCGCCCCGGATCGGCTCCGATTCCCCTCTCTCGTCCCCATCCCGAGCAAGAAGCAGAAATGCAAAATGCTCCTGGGCTCCCCTGAATTTTAGCAGCGTCCTAGAGCGGGAGCCTGTCCAGGAGGGCAACGCGAAGCCCGTCACAGCGAGTCCCCCAGCGAAAGTCTTACCGGTGCATGTCCAGAAGGACCTCGGTGCCCAGCACGCAGACGGCATAGCAGGCACGGCTGGTGGACACCTGCACGACCTGGCGCTGGGGCATGATCGGCCGGGGCCCACGGACGCATGTGAGGGAAGCTGCTGCCGGGCTGCCCAGCTTTGTAGGTAAACCAGCACGACGGGATTAAAAAGGCAGGGGAATTTAACTCCTCCTTCCTCCCATCCCTCGATGACGGGGTTACGCGGAGACCCTGCCGTCTCCACCTCCGCCACGCCGCCGAGCCGCCGAGCCGCACGCTCCGGAGATGACGGCGATAAGCCAACCCCTGGGGCAGCTCCTGGCCTGGCACGGGGCGGATGGGGTCTAGCAGGGCATGGCTTTGCCCTGGGCTGGAGACCTGCCCCGAGATCACGGCAGAGAGGTCTGGTGAGGGGAAAAAGCCTCAACAGCCTGCTCCAAGCTCCCTTATACCTCATATAAGGGCTCCAAAGCTTACAGCATTAAACATTTCTCCGTCTCCTGTTAGGCAACGTAGTTGTTTAGGGTTATTACAATGCATGGGACCATTCAAAATAAACCATTTTCTTTAAAAGAGCCCAATTTGTTTTCCCAGCTCATCTCCCAGCGGGTGACTCACGGCCTCGACTACCCCGTTCGTGCAGCACATACCGCTCCGGCAAAAGGAAATGTTTGCTCGGGCCGGTCCTTCCCTTCCTAACAACTTCTCATGAACACTACGGGCAGAACCGGGCGCACTCAGGGCTGCAGGGAAAACTGGTTATTTGGCAAGCAGGGAAAAAACAAAACAAAACAACCTTGTGAGAGGCTTTGGGTGGAAATTAGAGATTCGCGCTGTTTCTCTTGGACGCGGTGAAGCGCCAGCAACTCGGTGCTCTTCGTCGTGGGTTTTTTTTGGCGTTGCTGGAAATATCTGACGACAAAGTGAGTCTCTGCCCCCCCAGGGAAGGGACCGATTGAGCCTATTGGACAGCCAACGTCCCTGCCGTCAAAACAAAATCGCCTTCTGGAGATACTCACTTCTCTCCAGGTGATCCTAGGAGACCTAAACAGCTTCTAAGTGGGAGATAAGAATCTTGCTGCGAGCCATGAAGAAGATTTCCACAGTGCTAGCTGCTGACCTAGGACCTGGAGAGCAGGAAAGTGGTTCCTGCTTCAAGCAAGGCAGGTGTGATGGATAGAGGGAGAAGGGGAGCACAGGGAAGTCCCAGGTGACACTGATCCCCATGAAGACGACCCCACCAACCCCGTTGCTGCTGGGCTGATTGCCAATCTCATGCAGACGATGTGGGAAGGGTGATAAGGCAACAGTGCGGTCCCCATTTCCATCAGGAAGGGGATGTGTGGCACTGGGAAGCGAACGTGTGAGGAGCTAGCTGTGACAAGAAGCAGCTTCATGGGGTATCCTCGCAGGAGAAAACCTGAGTTAAGAAGCCACAGTTCTGTGGGCAGCAGGAGGGACCCTTTGCAAGAAGGTCCTGAGTGCGCTTGGCAGAGCGCAGACTTGTCACCCGTGGCCACGTCGTGATGCCCGTCCTCGGCCAGGAGAGAGACTAGCTGGGCTCTTGGGCCGAGAGGTTCGCACCCTTCTCAGCAACATCAAACTCAAGCTGTTCCCAGCTGCTTTGAACATCTCCAGGCTCATCTGCATTAAAGAGCTCTTTGACTTTAATCGTGGCAGTGGAACAGCCTGGTGTCTCGTACGTGAGCATGGCTTTAATAAGATCAGGAGAGCTCGCTGGGGCGGCAGGGATGCTCGTGCGGGCTGCGCCGCGGCCCTGCTCCGAGGTCTCCGAGACTGTGCCTGCCTTGGGGCTGTTGGCAAGACCTGATGCACCAAAATCCACCATGAACCCAACTTGTGAAGCTCATGGACAAACTTTTGAGCGTTTTGAGCTTATTAACCCTACCACAAGAAGAATATAAGTGTTCGCATATCCCTGAAATATATCAAGCAGTCTGTGAGGGGCCTCCAAGCAGGAGCCTGTCCTGTTCCCCGAGAGATTTTGCTCTACCAAGGCCTCTTCCTGAGGATCATTATGTAATATCGGGAGTTTGATTTCCACGTGTGGCTGCTGGTCGCGCTGGTTTAGACTGGCCATGGTGCTGAGCTTGCCGCCTGCTGTGATTTTGGCATCGCATCCTGCTCAGCTGGTTCTGAGCTCTGTGCTGGACAGAGAACACACCTTAATCCCCACGGGGTCATGCCGTTATGGTCTGTAATCTGGAAGAAGGTGGAGAACGGTGGTTTTTGGCTTCCAGGGGTTCGGAGCTGGGGCTTGTGAGCGTGCGCTTCGCCCCGTGCCAGCGTGGTGGTTCTCCCCTCCAAAAACCTGCCCAAGATCCTATCCAGATGGGAGAGGTGGGCCCAAGCCTCAAGTGTGCGTCTCGTGCAGCTGGACTCATGTTTAGTCACGGCACATTCTTCACAGCTTGAGAGAGCCAGATGCTCTCTCAAGCCTAATCCACACTGTCTTCGTTGGGTGGTAGCTGCATTCACCTCTTCTTCCTCCTCCACCTGCTATTAGCTCCGACATGCCCATGCAGCAGCAGGGAGGATTACAATTTTAAGTCATCTAAGCCCATTCAGTGCTGAGTGTCTCTTCCTAATAACACCTTGTCTCGAGAGGCTGCTATTAAGATTCCCGGTGCAGGATGGATCAGAGAGAAGTTGGTGAATCCAGACCCCTATGACGTGCTGGGCACGCACTTTTCCTAGGGAACGCGCAGTACTGCTCCTCTCCATGGGATTTTGTTGGCCACCACAAGCCACCCAAGAGCTTGGCCAGGCTTGGTTTGGGGTTTTCTTCAAGTGTTTTTCTGCTTGATGTGTCTCCCTTATTGAGGCCAGGGTCTCTGAGCGCTGGTTCTCACCAGGCGGCTCCGGTGTGGTCTGTGTCCAGCGGCGACGGCACGTCCCCAGCGCGTGGGGAAGGATCCCAGCTGCGGGACGGAGCCAGCCAGGTCATAGCGACCACGGGGACAGGCGTTCGTGCCTCATCTGATGCAATCGCAGCTGCCGGAGCTCTTTCTCCAGCACCAATGCGGACCTCACCCTGTCTATGCATCATGACCCGGCGTTGGTGAGACTGTCACAAAACCAGAGCGGTGCGGCGCTATCGCAGAGCCCATGGAGACATCCGACGCTCTGGGTCACAGGTCGAGGGCAGGATCAGAGCTGCTGGACACAGCCGGTGGGG
>NW_010581279.1:80302-92555 GCF_000705375.1 Tinamus guttatus
GGCGGGCGCGGGGCTGGCGCCGCGTTTCCACAGGGCTGCGTTCCCATGGGATGGCCCCGCGCGCTGCCCTGGGATGGCCCCGCGCGCATCCCCGAGCTTGTGCCGAGCGCGCCCTGGGCTCGCGCTGTGCGTGTGTCCTGCTTACAGCCTCGGGGCTTTGCACGATGGGCATCCTCGGGCTTTGCACGGTGCATGTCCCCGAGCTTGCACGATGGGCATCCTCGGGCTTTGCACGGTGCCCGTCCATGGGCTTTGCACGGCGCGTGTTCCCACACTTGCAGTGTGCATCCCTGGGCTTTGCACGGTGCGCGTTCCCAGGCTTTGCACAGTGCGCTTGCCCAGCGCTGCAGCGTGCACAGCCTCAAACTTGTGTTGTGCACGTCCCCAGCGCTTGTACCGTGCGTTTCATCTGGGTTGCAGTGTGCACGTCCCCAGGGTTTTCATGCCCCTGTGTTGCGTTGTGCACAGCTTTCGGGATTGCACCATGCGCATCCCTGAGCTTGTGCCGAGCACGCCCTGGGCTCGTGCTGTGAATGTGTGCTGTTTACAGCCGGGGTTGCCCTGCTTACAACCTCAGGGCTTTGCACGGTGCGTGTCCCCGGGTTTTGCACTGTGCATGTCCCCGAGCTTGCTCAATGGGCATCCCTGGGCTTTGCACGGTGCACATTCCCGGGTTTTGCACTGTGCATGTCCCCAAGCTTGCACAGTGGGTGTCCCTGGGCTTTACACAGTGCACATTCCTGGGCTTTGCACAGTGCATATTGCTGGGCTTTGCACTGTGCATGTCCCCGAGCTTGCACAATGGGCATCCCTGGGCTTTGCACGGTGCCTGTCCATGGGCTTTGCACAATGTGCTTGTCCAGCACTGCACGTGCACAGCCTCAAACTTGTGTTGTGCACGTCCCTAGCGCTTGTACCGTGCGTTTCACCAGGGTTGCAGTGTGCACGTCCCCAGGGTTTTCATGCTGGGGTGTTGCGTTGTGCACAGCTTTCGGGATTGCACCATGCACATCCTCAGGCTTGGGCCATGCACGTCCCCAAGGTTTGCACTGTTCACGTCCTCGTGGTTGGCAGCACTATTTCATAGAGTCACAAAATCGTTTCCCCGGGGCTGTGCCGTGCACGTCCCCGGGATTGCAGGCTGCACACCCAGGGTCTGCGCTGTGCATTTCCTCAGTCTTGCACTGCATACAAGCTCAGGGGCTCTGTCTGTGCGTGCTCCAGGCTGGCGCTGCGCCCTTCCCCTCCTTTGCCTCGTGCACCATTCCTGGAGCTCTCACTGTGCGCGCCCCCAGCTTTGCACCGCGCACAGTGGCCGCAGCTTGCACCGTGCACTTGCCGGTGTCGCGCTGTGCACGGCGTCTGGAGCTGCAAAACACTCTTCAAGGCTACAGTTCCCTCGATTTGTACTTTTGTTTTTTGCAAAGTTACGTAAGGCCACATGGACGTAAGGGCAGGGGAGTGGATTGCTCTAATGTGTCGAGTTGCAACAGTGCCCAGCTGCGCTGCCACCCCCTCCAAGTCCCTTTAGCTGCCCAGGTTCCCTTTTGCACCAGGGCTGAGCAGCACTCGAGGCTTAAACCTCATCCTTCTTCTCCTGCTTCGGTTAATTTGGAGATGCAGCTACCCAATAGCATCCATCAAGGGCAAAGCTGGCACCAGCGGCAGGAAGGAGGGCCAGGAGATGCCCAAATCCTTGGGAGGATTTTAGTGCTCAGCACATGGGAACGGGAGGCTGAGAGCCTCCCCTTTGGGAGGAGGATGCTCCCTCTTTGCCAAGCCCTGGGAAAGCACTTTGCTCACAAGGACTTTATTATTAGCTGTTTTATCTGTCTCCAAAGTTTGCAAAAGGAGAATTAAAAAAGAAACACAGACGCATGAGAGCAGCTCAGTGCCTGGAAGAGGCTTCCAGGAAGCCTCTTTCCTCCCCTGCTTTCTTCCGGCCGCAGGGCTTTCCCCAGCTACACTCCCACGCTTGCAAACCGTGTAGGACCGGATCACCTGGAAATACGGGTTCGGTGCCGGCGATCGCCTTTCCAGGGATTTGCCAGCGCGTTTTCCTTGGGCGCGGAGCGTGGGCTCGTCGCGAGGAGCCGGGGGGCGCGCGGGGTCTCGTCCGTGCTCGCTCCGGGCTCTCCTGCCGCGGGGATTTGCAGCTGCCGGCGGCGATTCCGCAGGCGCTGGGTGTTTGCAGACGAGGTGCGGCCGCCGCCGGCAAACCGGTTGCGCCGCTTCCGCCCTCCCCTTCGCCGCAGGCTGCCCGGACACGTCGCCTTTGCGGCGAGCCGGAGCCGGGAAGCAGCTCTGGAGGTGAGAAAAGAGGGATACGTGGTGGGATTCACTGCGCTGACACAGGGGAGATGGGAGATGGAGCTGCTACATCCTCCAAGAAATCTGCTTTTCCCAGGACAGGTTGGAGGCCCCGTGTTATTTTGTTGTAGTGAAAGAGCTGGGAATTCAGGCAGAAGCTTGGATTTCTTTCAAAGGATCCTGCTGGGCATTGAGGCTGGGTGCCGGCTGGCGTTAATGGGATGCGTCAGCTGCGGATGAGCTTCCAGGGCTTCGGAAGAGGCTTGTGGGATATCTAGTCCGGATGGTTTTTCTGTCAGAAAAGAGCTGGCTCCGGACCCACGTGCGCTTTTGCATGGGTGGAAATGTCCAGCTGAAGTGTTGTGCTGGGAAAGGAGCTGCAGGATAAGAAGCAGCATCGGGGATCCGGATGCATCTTTTAATCCCGAGTGGATTTGGGTGCATGGGACGGGGGGGATTAATAGGCAATCCAAGCGCTTCGCATCAGTACGGAGACCTGCAGACCTTGGCTTCTGCATTAGGGTTTGCAAGATGGAAACCTTACAAAAAGACGGGGGAAAAAGGTGCGTTTTGGGGCCGGCTGCGCGAGGCCAGCGCAGTGCCGAGCTGCTGGCGCTCCAGCTGGCTCGTCCCCAGCCCCGCTCCCTTCCCCCTGCCCCGAGCCGCCGTTGAGGCCGCTTTTGTCCCCGCACGCCGCGTGACGGTCACGTGCGCCCGCCCGGCGCCTCCCTCCTGCCTTCGTCCGCTGGGAACCCGCTGCCTCCTCTTCATCCCGGTGCCAGCCCCGTAGCCGCTCCGCGTTTCCTTCCCACGCGTCGGATCCGTCACCTAAGGGGCTTTTCCTCCTCTCCGGCTCCGCAGATAGCAGCCGGCTGCTGGGCCGGCGGCCGCCGGGCTACGGGACGCTGCGGCCGGGCTCCGACGGAGGCGGCATGGAACGCACGCGGCTGCACCGGCGCTCCGCACGCCTGGTTTATCATCTCTGTTATTATTGTCTTTTTATTATCTTTAAAAGGGCCTTCCCTGGGGTGAGGTACCCTCAAGTCCGATGCCGGGTTGGCCCTTGCTCCTTGGTGCGAGGCGGTGGCCTGTTCTTGCAGGAGGTGACGGGCTACCAGAGGCGGCCGTGGCGGGTGCTCCTGTGCCACGCGGGCTCCACGCTCACCGCGGGGCTCCTGCTCCTCCTCTTCCACTGCCAGCCCAGCCTGGAGGTGCGGGCCAAGTGCAAGCCGTGCCCGCTCAGCCAGGCCGACTGGGTCATCATCAGGGTAAGTGAGGATGAGCGCTCTCGGCAGAACCAGGTTGCCTTCGAAGACTTTCTCGGCCACTGATAGGTCCTGGGCGAATAGTTTAACTGCTCCTCTTCCTCGTCCCTCAGCTGCAGCGTTGATATTTGGCTTGATGGACCAATGTTGGGTTGGTACCACCACGGTCAAGTGGTTCCCAGGCCCAGTCCTGGAAGCTAGCAGCACTTTGCTGTTCCGTGCCCGCACTTCTGGCTTTGTTTTGTCTGTATTTTTTACCTGCGAATTGCAGACGGGCAGGACGTGGACCCGTTTTTTGGAGGGAGGAGGGTGGCCAGGGCTGGTGGGCCTTTCGCACAGGGAGGTTCCTTGTCCCGGTGCCAGTCCCCGGAGGCCGGGCCGAGCCGCGTGTGCGTTGCATGACCGCTTCGGACAGTGCTTCACCACGCGGGTGCGCACGGAGGCGCTGGGCGACGGCAGGTGGGTCGGGGCCGCACGCGCTCCGCGGAGGGGTGCGGGCGGCCCCAGCGGCCTTCTCGTGGTAGCTCAAGCCACGGTGGGCGCCCGTCCAGGCTGGATGTGCCGGGGGAAGCCCGTCGGAGCGGTGCCTGAGGCTGATTCTCCATCCCGAGCAGCCTGGAGCATCACCCAGGAGCCCGCCTGGAGGAGCGGGCAGCCGGCATCACCATCGGCGCGTCGGAGGAGGAGGAGACCCGTGACACCATCCGGCTCCATGAGAAAGAAGAGGTAACGCCAGCGCCCCATCCCGCTTCCACCCCGCGATTCCCTCCCGAAGGGCCGGTTCCGATAACCCCCTTCCCTCCACGCTGTTCTGCTCAGAGGAACTTGTTGCGCTACTACCTCTTCGAGGGCTTGCGCTACGTCTGGATGGAGAGGCGCCAGGCGTTCTGCAAAGTCAGGTACCTGCAGCGCCCGTGGGGCTGTCCGTGGAGAGAGGAAGGAGGGAGGTCCCCGAACAAGAGGCCCTGTACTTGGGCTCCTGCTGGATTCCTAAACCCCTTTCTTCACCTTTCCCTTCCGTTCTTCCAGTGATTTGGATGAAGGCTGGACCTGTGAGGATCTCCACCTCTCCCAGGCAGGTCTTGAGCAGCAAGACCACAACACCAGGTAGGGATGGATGTCACAGTGGGACCTGACAAACAAGGCATCACATATCTTAAACCTTGGCTGTGCTTAGAAAGAAATAGTTTTTAAAAACTGCTTTTATTGCAGGAACTGCAATTTTTATTGCAATAATTGTCCGGCTTTTATTGCCCTTTCCAAACAATTCACAGAGATCCTAGGACCACTGTCCCACCCATCTGCTCACCAGGCAGATGGTGACTGGAGCTGTCATCGTGGCTGGTTTTCAGTGTCAGGGACTTTGGTCTTTGGTCTCCCTGGGGCTCGTGTGGAGGTGGCAGCAGCGTGGCCTGCACCTTGGAAATGCAGCTCTTCTCCACTGCGGATTTGCTTCCCCTTTTCTTTCCTCTCCCTTCTGCAGGAGGAAAATCTACGGCCCGAACCTCATCGAGGTGCCGGTGAAGTCCTACCCGAGGCTCTTGGTGGAGGAGGTGGGTGCCTGGCAGGGCGAGCGGGGGGCCGGGAGAGCAGGTTGTCCCTGGGGCCAAGGCTTGGTGCCTTCTGCATCTCGTCTCCACTGCGAGGAGGGCATCAAGTTCAGGGGCTCTTCCTCGCTGGCAGGGAGAAGAAGATTTAGGAGAGGAGATCGGAGGAGGCAGAGCTGATGCAGGTGTGGAGAGGAGCCGTCCTGCCCCTTAGCTCAGACAGGAGTGTCCTTGGGTGGGCACAGAGGTGGCTGCACATCTCTGAATGTCCTCACCATGGACAGGACATCCATGATCTGGAGTCCTGACCATAGGGAAAGCCAGGGAGGCCAGAGAAGGCAGTTAGTTCATCACCAACCTCAGGGAAGGGCCAGCTTCTCTGCATGGGCTTCCCGTGGAGCCTGGAGGTCTCACGGTGGCCTGGAGGAAGCTCTTCTCCAAACTTGCTCTCCTTGCTGGTTTCCCTGCAGGTGCTCAATCCCTTCTACATCTTCCAAGCGTTCAGCATTGTGCTGTGGGTCTGTGACGCCTACTACTACTACGCTGCCTGCATCTTCCTCATTTCCACCATCTCCTTAGGGCTGTCCCTCTATGAGACAAGGAAGGTTGGTCATGGGCCCCACAGGAGGGCAGAGACGTGGGGAGATGGAGGGGACACCTTAGCAGATCCCAGCCCACCTTGGGGACCCGAGGAGGGAGCCCGGGGTGAGACGCAGGAACCGCAGGGTGGTCCCGTACGGGAAGCCCTGTGAGGTGAGCCCAAGCGCGTTCCCCTCATCCTCCTGCCACCATCCCTAGCCCGGTGTCCTGAAGAGTTGGCCCCGGTGGGGACTTGGCTGCGGTCCCTCGGGCGCCTGCTGACCGCTCGCTTCCCCGCAGCAAAGCGCCACGCTGCAAACCATGGCCAAGATGTCGGTGGGCGTCCGAGTCCGCCGCCCCAGCGGAGGTGAGCGCGGCGCCGCGGCGAGCGGGGCTGCTCGGAGCGGGAGGGTGGCCACGGTGTGACTGGCGTTTCCCACCCATGGGAGGAGCGGGGCTGGTGGGGAAGCCCCTCGCCGCGTTCGGGAGCCGGCAGCACCATCTGCATCTGCTGGACTTGAGTTGTGCCCCTTCACCCATCGCCCAAGCTGTTGAGTAGACCCATGGGATGGAGGGCTCCCTGCTCGTGTTCTTCAGCCGGGTCCTGTGGGACGATTCTGGGGCCACGGGCCTGAGCGCCTGGTGCTTTCCCCAGCCGAGGTGGTGGTCAGCTCAGCAGACCTGGTACCCGGTGACTGCATCAGCCTCCCATGCGACGGGATGCTGGTGCCCTGCGACGCCGCGCTGCTGACGGGCGAGTGCATGGTCAACGAGAGCATGCTGACAGGTGAGCGAGGCGGCCCCGCCACGGCTGCTTGCATCCGCACCCGGACTTTGTTGGGGGATTTAGAGGGAAAAGATCCAGCTGGGTGTCTCCTGAGACCCTAAGGAAGCCCCTTCCCACCCTCGTGTTCACCCACTCCCGCACAGCGGCTGCTGGACGGGCTGGTTGGACCCCGATGCGCTGGGGGTTATAGACCTTCCTCCACGATGGTCCTCCCCGCCGTGGGTTTCTCCCACAGGGGACAGTGTGCCGGTGATGAAAACCCCTCTCCCGGCCGGCGGCCGGGCCGCGTGCGCTGCCTACTCGCCTGAGGAGCACCGGCGGCACACGTTGTTCTGCGGGACCCAGGTCATCCAAGCCAAGTCCTACGTGGGCAAAGAGGTGCTGGCCGTGGTGACCCGCACAGGTAATGGGTGGCGTGAAGGCCGTCCTTGGCCATGTCCTTCCTGCATGTAAACCTGACAGTGTTCGATCCTGCCGCTCCTCTCCCACAGGGTTTTGCACGGCCAAGGGGGACCTCATCAGCTCCATCCTCTACCCCAAGCCCGTAAGCTTCAAGTTCTACAAGGACGCCGTGAAGTTTGTGCTGTTCCTCGCCATCCTGGGTATGCCCAAGCACGGAGGAGCAGCCAAATTCTTCATCCTACTTGGATCCACCCACTTCTCCTTGTGACAGAGCCTGTTTTTCCTTTCTCTCCTGCACAGCTTTTATTGGCACGCTCTACAGCATCTTGATCTTGATCAGAAACCAGGTATGATTCCTGGAGCCGGTGAGTCCTTGAGCACTGGTGGAGATGGTTGGGAGATGTTGGTGCCCCAGGTGCTTATACTGCCCCGTGTCTCCTCGCTGTGCCCCACGGCAGGTTCCTGTGGGGCAGATCATCGTCCGTGCCCTCGACCTCGTCACCGTCATTGTACCCCCAGCCCTGCCAGCTGCCATGACCGTGGGCACCATCTACGCCCAGAACAGGCTGAAGAACCAGGGCATCTTCTGCATCAGCCCTCCTCGCATCAACCTGTGCGGGAAGATCCGCCTGGTCTGCTTCGACAAGGTGAGGTCCAGGGTAGCGCCGCTGTGTGCGGCCCCGTTGGTAGGTGAAGGCTGGCTTGGACTCACCATCCTCTCCATCGCCCGCAGACGGGAACCCTCACGGAGGAGGGTTTGGACGTGTGGGGTGTTGTCCCGCTGGATAGGGAACATTTCTTGCCCATCGTCCACGAGCCCCGCTGCCTTCCCGAAGGTCCCCTGCTCTACTGCCTGGCCGCCTGCCACACCATCTCACTGCTGCGCACGCAGCCCATCGGAGACCCTGTGGACCTCAAGATGGTGGAGTCCACCGGCTGGGTAAGGAGGGTGGCAGCGGCCCATGGCCATCACAGCAGAAGAGGGGTGACCCTCAGGAGAAGGGAGGGGGACCGGCGTGGGTTCGGGCTTTGCCTTCTCAGTGCCTTTGGTTGCAGCACCTGGAGATGCTGGACGAGGGCCAAGCAGAGTCTCCTGTCTTGGAGCAGTTTGGGACAAAGGTCTTGGCTGTGATGAAGCCTCCACCTGTGGAAGAACAGCCGCGAGACACGGTAGGTCCTGGCTGAGCCGTGGCGAGGAGGGTACATAGTGTGGCATCACCCTCGACTTAAATCCCCTTCCCAAGGGATGCTCTGCTCTGCCCTGGCGGATCCTCTCCATCCCCAAGGCAGGTTTTCCTGATGGATCCTGACACCCACCCACTCCTTTCCCTCCCCAGAAGCACCAGGTGCCCGTGGGCATCCTCCGGCGGTTCCCCTTCTCCTCCTCCTTGCAGAGGATGAGCGTGCTGGCCAAGCTGCCTGGCAAGGCCTCTGCAGAAGCGTACGTCAAAGGGGCACCGGAGATGGTGGCCAGCCTCTGCAGGAAGAACACGGGTAGGTGCTGGGGAGGGTGGCTGCCTGCTCCGCGGCGCTGACCTCGAACCGGCCCGGTTGATGATGATGATGATGAATGAGCACTCATTGGGCAACTGTTTTGACCTTGCTTCTCCCTGGTGGCCGCCAGTGCCCCTGGATTTCTCCCAGATGCTGCGGCACTACACCACGGATGGCTTCCGCGTGCTGGGGCTGGCTTGCAAAGCCCTGAGCACTGTGACCACCTTCGAGGAGGCCCTGCAGCTCACAAGGTTGGTACAAACCGTCTTCCCTCCGTGTAGAACTTGTTCGGTCCCTTCTCGCACGCTTTTGAGATGGTCCCTCAGGGAGTTGAGCATTAACTTTGGTAGAACATCCTGGCCTGCATGAGCCATTTCACAACAGGGAGTCCGTTGAGAGCGGCTTGACCTTCCTCGGCTTCCTCGTCATGAAGAACGTGCTCAAGCCAGAGACAGCACCCACCATTCACCTGCTGCGCAATGCCAACATCCGCCCCGTCATGGTGACAGGTAGTGCTCACGCCATGGGTGTCCTTTCATGGACAGAGCGCCAGCTCTTGACTCTTTCACCACCCATCTCTTGGATGTTGACGTCTTGTGGCCGTGCTGGTCTGCACTGCTGACAGGGATTTGCAGGAGTCAACGTAGGACGGCCTGCAGTCAGACACGCAGTGGCTGCCAGGGCTTTGGGGATGGAAGGTGCTGCATTTGGGTCAGGAATAAGCTCTTATCCTCCAAAACATCCTTGTGCATGAGGTTGCAGAGCTATACAAGAGGGAATCTGAGAGGTCTGGGCTGCTCTTCCCGGCCTGAAGGCATTAAGAGCCACATGAGACCCTACTACCCAAGTTAGCCAGCAACGCCCTGAGTGCTGCTGCCTCTGTCTGGCAGGAGATAACATGTTGACAGCTGTGAACGTGGCCAAGAGCTGCCGCATGGTGGAGCCGAAAGAGCGGGTCATCTTCGTTAACGCCTCCCCGCCCACGGCTGACAAACCTGCTGCTCTGAAGTTCATCCTCGCTGAACACTCGCAGGATGAAGAGGAGTCGGAGGTGAGTCCAGAGAGGGAGGACATTGGGTGAAGGCCGCTGGTCCCCTGGGGGCCAGCTCTCCATAGAGATGCCAACCTGCCCCACCGTGGAGAGCACGTGGCTTCCCCGGTGGGTTGTCTCCGCTCGCAGGGTCTCTACCAGCAGGATGGCTTCTGCCTCCAGCCGCGGCCCTGCCACCTGGCGCTGAACGGCAAGTCCTTCGCCGTGCTTCAACAGCACTTCCCCGACCTGCTGCCCAAGGTGAGCCCAGCCCCGTTGTGCTGGGGGACATCCCGAGCAGGAAGACCACCCGATTGGCCTCATCTTGGCTGAGCACCTTAAGTTGGTCTTGCTGCTACAAGGAGACTTCCTCTGTGCTGCGCGTGGTAGAAGCGGGTCAAGGTCACATCAACCCAGCTCCTGCTGGTGACCAACGTGCTCCAAGAGTTGGGTTGCCTTCCCAAGCGGTGCCAACGCTGTGTCCTTTCCTCCTCGCAGATTCTCATCCGTGCGACTGTTTTTGCTCGCATGTCGCCTGACCAGAAGACTCAGCTGGTGTGCAGCCTGCAGGAGCTCAAGTAGGTTCCCAGGCCTTGCGACATGGGGTGCAGAGGAGAACCAGGGAGTATCCCTGTCCATGGCAATGCCTCCTGCATGCCAGAAGCTTGGGGTTTTTTTCAGGGCTCTTGGTAGCTCTGAAATCCCATCTCACCCTTTTCCCAGTCATGCTCATGGGTGCAAGCCAAGGGTCTCTGAAGCCCTCCAGGCCCTTGCCCACCCTGCCCTTTCTGCCGCAGCTACTGCGTGGGGATGTGTGGGGACGGCGCCAATGACTGCGGGGCGCTGAAGGCAGCCGACGTGGGCATCTCGCTGTCAGAAGCAGAGGCCTCGGTGGCATCGCCTTTCACCTCCCGCGTTGCCAACATTGCCTGCGTGCCCACGGTCATCCGGTGAGCTATGGGGATCGTGGCCTTCAGGCGTCGGGGAGCTTCATCGGGGACAGGGGATGAAACTCAGGGTGGATTCTCAATGCCTCTGGGCCCTCTTAGGGACATGTGTCCTTGAAGAAAGAGCTTTGTGTCCCCAGGCTGGTGGAGGCTGCCAAGGGAAGCGGTGGAGTCACAGACCCTCGCAGTGTTCAAGACACGTGTAGATGAGACACTTAGAGACAAGGTTTAACAGGCATTGGTGGTGATGGGTTTATGGTTGGGCTTGATCTTACAAGTTGTTTCCAGCCATAATAATGATTCTGTGACCCTATAAATTCTCTTTTTCTGCCCTCTCTGCAGGGAGGGCAGGTGCTCACTGGTCACCTCCTTCGGGGTCTTCAAGTACATGGCCCTGTACAGCTTGGTGCAGTTCGTGTCTGTGCTGCTGCTCTACACGGTGAGCGTCCTTGCGGCAGCAGATGACGGCACAGCAGGGACAACTTCTCTGGTGGAGCCCAACTGAGGTGCCAGGGGAGAGCGGAGAGAGCAGGGAAATGATCCCACCCAAAACCTTTGCCTCACATTGTAGACACTTTAGTGAGACCTGTCTGAGTTCTGAAGTGTTTCTGAGCACCTAAAATGCTCAAGGAAGCCCCAGGGTGTTTCCAGGCCAAGGTGTTGTCACCTTCTCATGGTTGAGTTTGAAGCCATGGTCTTCTCTAGCACCTCGTAGGTCCTCATGGCTCAGTGAGGGTGTTTTTTCCCTCCCAGATCAACACCAACCTGAGTGACTTCCAGTTCCTCTTCTTTGACCTCATCATCACCACCACCGTGGCGGTGCTGATGGGTCGGACAAGGCCTGCCAAGGAGCTGGGAGTGGAGCGTCCCCAAGGGGCGCTGATCAGCGTCCTCGTGCTGGGCAGCCTGCTCCTCCAGACGGCTCTGCTCATCACCGTGCAAGTCCTCAGCTACTTCATCACCATCTCGCAGAGCTGGTAAGGGACGCCCAGCTGTCCAGCTTCAGAGATGGCAACAGCGTGGAGGGTTGAAACAAGGCTGGTGTCCTGGGGGTTGTCCTTGGCTCTGGCCGGTGCTGCCTTCAAGGAGATGCTGAACCATGGCCACATACTTGTGGAAGGAGGAAGTTGCTTGGTGTCTAATCTTCTTGCCAGCTGCATTGTCCTCACTGTTCATCCAGGTCTCATTCCCTGCCTTTTTTCCCCTGTACCTGGTGCAGGTACGTGCCGCTGAACAGCACAGTGACGGCTCCCCAGAACCTGCCCAACTATGAGAACACGGTCCTCTTCTGCATCACAGGCTTCCAGTATCTCATCCTGGCGGTGGCCATGTCCAAGGGCTACCCTTTCCGGGAGCCATTGTACACCAATGGTGAGGACAAGGCTGTCCAGGGACACTCTTCCCTGAGTGGGCAAGGGGAGCTGTCAAGGCTTCCTTCTCAACCACCTTCCCTCTTCCCCTCAGTGCTCTTCTTGCTGGTCCTTGTTGCCCTCTTTGGCCTCATGGTATGGTTGACCTTGTACCCACTGGGCTTCCCCAAAACCCTGCTGAAGCTGCAGACCATCGATGACTTGAACTTCAAGCTGCTGCTGCTGGGAGTCGCCACGCTCAACTTCTTTGCTGCCTTCGTGCTGGAGGTGAGGACAGGCCTGTTGGCTCCAAGTCTTTGGAGGTCCTTTTGGGTCTGCCCAACCAAGCCCTTGACCCTTGGGACCCGTGGTCTCCTCCCAAACCCCTTCTTTCCCCACTTTGCTTTCCTGCAGACCGCCCTGGACCGTGGCTTGTTTTGCTGCCTGCGCAAGCTGCGCCGGAAGAAGGTGTCCAAGAAGCTCTTCAAGCTCCTGGAGAAGGAGTTGAGCCAGCAGCAGCCATACTGGTCGCACCTGAATGAC
>NW_010581280.1:0-30577 GCF_000705375.1 Tinamus guttatus
ACATCTCAGGAGATGTCCTCTTCTCAGATCCGGGCTCCAGGACATATCGGACGGATGAGGCATGGGGGAGCCGCGGGCCTCTGCCTACCCCTGTTGTAACGTGGAGTTGAGTAGTGACAGAGGAGTTGATTTGTGGTCCTTGGGGTGGACATGTTATCAATTCCTACAGCTCACCCTCAGGAGATCCCCAGATGCTGCCTGGGGAGACTTTTACCTCTTTCTGACATCGTGCAAAAGCTGTTCAGTCTCACCTCCATGGTTCCTATATCTCACCCACATCTCCATAAGGCTGCCCAGCCATCATCTCCTTGAGGTTTGCCATTGGTGTTGCTGTGAAACACTTGGCTCTGTGCTCTTATGCATGCCAACCTTCAATACTCATTTGGCAAAGCAAGGATACAGCATTCCCTTCTCCAGGGCTTCCTGGGGGATGCTAACATATGGATACCCCTTCCATGCCACTGCCTGCCTTGCAGAGCAAAAACTCACCCTGACCTGGCAGACCATTTGCCCAGAGTATTTCCTAGGGGGGACAGTGGGAATGGAGGTGCTTCCATCTCATGTCCTTGCATGAGAGCATTGAGATTTCAGCCCAAGGGGCCATGTCCTCACGGGCTGCACCCATTGCCCCTTGAGGAGCAGTGCATGGAGGAGCGGTGCCTGCAGCGCTCTCCTCTGCTGACGTGAGGCCGTGTTGTCACTAGAGGGAAGCAGAACCGTGTGCATGGAGCTGGTCCTGCGCCGCTGGCCGCTGGAGACCTGGTGGCACTGGAGAAGATGGTAGAACCTCCTACCTAAGGCACCTTTCTGTCCTGGAGAGAGGGGACGAGACACCTCCTCCTCTCTGCACTGGGCAGGGCTCCAGTGAAAGGGCAGCTAAAATGATGCCGGGTCAGGCTGTCCCATTATTGCCCCTCTGTGATCTCCCCAAAATGTCGGGAACATCTACAGGTCAGAGGAGATTTGACCTCATGGGAAGAAAACAGGATTGCTGGACCACTGCTGGGCCACTAGGTCATTCAGTGTGGTGGTCTCCAAGAGTAGCTGATAGCTGAGGTAAAACAGTTTTATCCTTCTGCAATTCAAGGAAGAGGTGTGGGGATCACTCAGAACTTTGCAATCCACAGTCTATTTCTGCTCCTAAGGAGACCAGCAAAGTCCCTCTACTACCTATCTCTTTCTTTAGAGAAATAGGTGAGAAAAAGAGCACCACTGGATCAAGACAGGTCTTCTAACTATTTTTTGCTGACTGGTGGGATATGCAGAAGCAGCACAAGTGTCAAGCTCACAGAGAAGGCAAACCTTTGAACAAGCATCTCTTGGCTCTGGAGCTGGTCTTCTCTACGAAGATTAGCAACCAGAAAAGTCATTTTCCCCTTTTCGGGCCTGGAGATCTGATGCATTCACCTCCTTTCCCTTTGCACTGGGCTTCTCTGTGGTCCTTTCTCGAGCAGAATAGGGGAGGAGGAAGAGGAAAAGGAACTGTTGAAAGAACCTCAAGAGTGTTTTTATACAAAACATTTTTTTTTCTTGGTGTGAAGGAAAAGAAAGCTCAGCAGAGTCCAGGTGGAGATCTCAGATGACAGATGCAAGAGATGTGTCCCTTGAAGACAGGGAAGCTCCACAGGCAATGTGAGAGAGCTGTGGCATTATAAAAGGGAATACATAAGTCTTCCTTGAGACTAGCTCAGGGAAATAAACTAAATTCCAGAATTTCTCATGAATTCTTCAAAAGAGAAAAAAAATATATTTGGAGTAGGTAGTACACTCAAATCATAGGGAATTGTGAAGAGCCACAGTTTCAAATATGAAAAAGAAGCACACATTTGTGCAAGATGAAGAGTGGGTCAAAACTCATCTCAAAGAAGGCTTTGGGTCTCAGTTATCTGAGGCTTTCAGAGTGATCTGTCCTTGGAGAGTTAAATTTACTTGGTAAAAGGATCTTCTCTCCAGAGAGAGGATCCCCTCGTGTCTCCCAGTAGAGGAGGAAAAGGTCAGGCAAACACTGAGCTCTCCCTCTGGCCTGGCTTGGACCAAGCCTGTCTTGCAGCCCATCTACATCTCTGTAGAAGGCTGATCCTGAATATTTGTCAGCCTCAGATCAGGCTAATTTCTCCCTGTCTTTGGAAACAAATTAATCCTCTGAATTTCTCCAACCGATTTTCCTGCTTTGGAGTGGTTTTTGACACAAAATCAACCTATTCACCAGCAGCTGCCAGCAGTTTAGTTCAATAACAACTCTTGCCACAGCAGCTCGGCACATGTCAGCACAAGCCCCAGTCACTGCAATTCTCCCATAGCAGGTTGTGTAGCTGTGAAATGCCAGGGCTTGCTGCTTTGGCCAGCTGCTAGACGATAGCTCTCTGCCAGCCTAGCAGAACGGAGGGGAACTTGCTTTGTTTTTTTCAGTTCTTTCACTCTTGCTGAGAAATTTCATGGCATGGTTTTTGCTAGAGCATGCTGGAGGGTCTCAGGCACCAGAAATTGAACCCATGCCTTTCCAGGGGATGGGGCAGGAGGATGCATGTGACACATCTGGGGGTGGCGGGAAGTCAGCTGAATGCAGAAGATGACATTCAATATCAGCTGAAATGATCAGAAACGGTGTTTCTCAGGTAACGGAAGCAGCACGTTTCCTCTGGCCCAGCACCAAGTACAATCACTTTTGCCACGGTTGTAGCGCAGGACAGGCACAGCAGCCGGTCCCGACACCGTGGGCCTGGCAGGAGCTGTGAGCCCACAAAGCCTCCGAAGGCATCTCGTTGAGGAGCCAAAGGCAAGATGCTACCCGTGTGCCGTGTCCACATGGCTGGGTTAAATATTACACCAACAGAAACCTTAATTGTGTCACGCCTTTAAGCAAATCATTGTGGTTTGGGGTTTTGTACCTGCAGGTCTTTAGCTTGCTCATCAGAGCTGCACTGTCGATGCTCATTGAACCGGTTATTAGGTGCAAAGAAGGGATCTGAGCCAATATAGGGGCTGAGAGCTCAGCGCTTATTTACTTTGAACAATCTGGACTGAGAGGAGTGATAACACAGGTGGGAAGAGCTGAAAGGGAGCCCAGGTACCTTCAGCCCATGTCCTCAGTTTGGATCAGACATATCTGAAATGATCCTTTTGGGTAGCACTTTCAAACGTGTGACCAAAGCAAAGAAATTTGAGAAAGCAGCAAAGCTATGAGGTTGAAGGGGTCAGAGTATCACCAGCAAAGACAAGAGCAACAGCATGATAACAGGTTTGTGATACATCAAACATTGTTACAATGAGGAAATAGTTTTGTTCGTATGGATCGATTATGAATTCTGCTGTTAAATGTCATTTTGGAAAGAGAGAAAAATACTTGAAACTCAACACCTAAACATTATTGACAGTAGTCAATTTGAGTGGAGAAGAGGGACAGTTACGCAAGAAGACTCACCCAAGAGGACAGAGGAAAGATGAAAAGATGACAGCCAGAAAATAGCCTCATATTTTGTTTCTGAGAAGTGGAGGTCCCTATAACCTCGGAGGGTATTGTTGTCTTCTAGGGCAGCAGCAGGCCAGGTTACAAGTATGAAAAACGGATGTGATATTGAGATAGCTCCAATGGTGCCCGTAAAGCAAAGAACAACAACTGCTAATGAATGCCTTGTTATTTTTAAAAGGAACTTTCTTTTCTCCCCATTAGTGAGAACTTCCTGCAGCGAAAACAAGTGCAGCTGCTATTTTTTTATCAGAAAGAGCGTCTGAACCGTTTTACTCTTCGAGAATGAAGAAATCGAAAATGGGTCCTGAGGACTTCCATACCAACACATTGCAAAAGCTGCGTTGCCGTGACCAGCAGACCAGAGTCACCAGCAAAATCACAGCCTTGATGTCTCAGAGCCACTGCTGTGTGACCCATAGTGTCCTCAGAGAACAGGCAAGACCGCTTTTAGAAAGACCTGTGCTCCGTTGATTGCCACCAGTGAAGACTTAAGGACACAAACATCAACAGGAGAATAACTTCACTTTCTTCCCCATTGTATGACCAATTTGGTCTTCCCTGATGCAGGAAGGATTTGCTGCAGGTAACAGGAGAGACAAAGATTTGCTGAAGAGATGACTCCATGCCTCACCAAATTCTGGAAAGGCCATATAGGTATGACTTAGCTACCTAAAATACAGGTTTCTAGTGACATTTTAGATCCTCTGGTCTCCATCTACCAGTTGAGGTCATGAGCCTCTGTAGATCTTGTGTTGCAACTGCTGGGCTTTCATGAGCATCTCCTATGTCACGAGGCACCTCAGATTACTCTGGACACCTGCATGTATTCAACTAGCTTGTGTCCTTGCATTTCGTGAGCTGAATCACTCCCAGCAATTGGATATCCCAGGCTCTAGTGGGAATTCGGACACTCTGCTCACATGGAGACTCCTACATAAGAACAAGTAGATTTTGCAGCACCTCCAACTCACTTTCTCCAGCCCAGACTTTCTCTATTCCTATTCTCTCATCTCCTCGAAGGCCTTGTATCATGCAGATGATGGTGATGATGTTTGTTGAAGACAAATAACAAAACATAACCAATTCTATTCTGAGACTCATCTTTGTACAACAAGCAGGAAATAAAAAAACAAATCCATCAAACAAACCAATTCCCTCAAAAGAAGATGTTTCTGCTGTCTGTGGCACCTTAAATGACAAATATTTGTGACACATTCTGTGGAAGGAGTGAACATCCTCAAACTGCAATCTGACATAGCCAGAAGAATCATGGGCAGAAACCACCTCCCCTTCACTTGCTTTAGTCCTGTCTGTGCCCACTCCAAGCAGCTTTCTCCAGGATCAGGGGAGCAAATGGTTCAAGTGCTGCGTGAGGAGAGATCAGAACAGTGAGTATAAGCGCAGAGAATTTCCAAGTTCCTGGAAACCTTCACCTGCATAAAGATGGAGGCTACAAGGAGGAGGGAAGGAGAGGGAGATGAGCTGAGGCCATGGAGCCAGTTAAGAAACAGACTTTAAACAGTAAGTTTTAACTCAAGGACTGGAAAGAGCTAATCCATGCTCATAAACGTAGTTCTTGCTAGATCTTCAAGTACCATGTTGTGGAAATGAATGTCATATAAAAACCATGACAACAAATGCAGATGGATGGCTTCATGCCACTCCAGTTGGGGCTCTCAGTAAAGCCCAACACAGCCTACAGTAGATCCTCAAAGCCGGGTGCACCAGCTCACTCCACACACACTGTCCATGTCAACTGTCACCTGTGCCTTCCAGGATTGTGGATCCTGTCTTGGGCCAGCAGCAATGAGGGAAACAAGCCTTATCAGTTGGCTTGGGTTTAGTCTATGGACACGGTACAATGTTTGATTTTAACATGTCCTTTTCACATGCTAGCTGTGCCCAGGGACTGCTCCCCATTTTCACATTGCCTTGGAGAGATTCTCCCCAGGAATAATGAACTATCTGAATACAGGCAGGTTGAGTCGCTTTCCTCTTCATCTGCTACAATCACTCACCTTGTTTGCTTGGCTATTTTTTTTTTTCCTTTTTGTTTTTCCTTTTTCTAACTAGGTTTCTGGGCTCGTTTTAGTAGCAGAACTACATGTCCTGCCTTCACATGTTCAGCTTTGCTGTTTTATTTAGAAGCTGGGACCCTGACTTCAACAGCAGCTCTGAATTAAAGCATGTGCATGCTTTAATGAAAGCAATGAAATGTAAATGAAGTTCCTTTCTACAGACAGCTGTAACTGCTGACTGCAGAAAAGCTTTTTAATTCTCCACTCTTTGTCAGGGTGCCTGGATCTTGTTCCTGTTCTCATCTCCTGCTTTTTGGGGCTGGGCAGACAGCAGGAGGATCTTGGAAAGATGAGAAGATGATCTGAAGGGTGAGTGGGGTATATCACTCAGCTGGGACCATGCTGGTTGACCTAGTGCTAACCATCTCCACCTGGACACCAAGGGTGGTGGGCATTGTGCCCTGTTTTTCTAACAGCCATTTTCCTAGCAAAGAACTGCTTGTCTGTGCTGGTAATGGCAGTTAGGTCCTCTAGATATAAACACTTACACATAGCCTGACAGAAACCACAAAGCCATTCCCACAGATAAGCCATGTCTCAGAACAAGTGGTCATAGACAACCAGAAACAGACCTGCCCTGCCCGAACACCCCCAAATGCTGCTTGATATCTCCTGTCATTGCCGCAGGGCCCGGAGGGGTGTAGCAATGAGCACGTGAGAAATTACACTTTGGGGTTCCTCAGCAGACCTGAGTTCAGCTGCTGCAGATGTTACAGAGACTCAGAAAAAGTACAATGAAAAACAACACTTGTCGTGCCATCCCCAGGGAGAGCTCCTAGTTCGGTGCACCCAGGTCTGTCCAGTGCCTGACTTCATTCATCCCATGTGCCAATAAAATGGGGCGTTGCTTTATTCTCCCAGGGACAGCATCCTCTCAAATGGCCAGAATTGCACTATAATTCCTCCAGAGAGGGATTAGGGGTTTTGGAGCAGCCTGGCAAAGCACTCTCCTGCCCTTTCCCCGTGCCAAGCAGGGCACTGCCTGGTCTGGAGCAGCAGAGATGCCCACGGGCTGTTCACTCCATGCCAGTGATGCCAGTGCTGGGCACATCAAAACAATTCACCAGGGTGCTGAATTGCTTTCATCTGCTGACTGCACAGAGTGTCCATTTAAATGAGGAATTTAATGTTCTTTCAGACTTAGTGATGAGAAATGGCTGTGTATGTGACCTGAGAAATCCTTATGTGTTTTTCACACTTGGTGATGAGAAATGGCAATGTATGTGACCTGAGAAATCCTTATGTGAACATCTTCGCTGCTTCTTTTCACTTTCTCATTGTGTCTGTGCTGGTGACCTCACCTGTTCCCGGTCAGCAAATTTCCTGTTTTCTAAGCTATAAAGACAGAACTCTTTCTAGCGTCTTCGCTCCTTCTTTTCACTTTCTCATCCTGTGTGCTGGTGACCTCACCTGTTCCCAGTCAGCAAATTTCCTGTTTTCTATAAAGACAGAAGCTATAAAGACAGAACTCTTTCTAGCTTAGCAAACACAAGAAGGAAACTTCCTTCTGTTCCCCATCCATGGCAGATATTTGCTCTCTTGGGAATAGTGTTGGCTGTTGAACATCAACATCTCGAGCATGCGGAGTCCATGTCCTTCCAAGGCAGTGCTTAAAGGACAGCATATTTGTCGGTTATTGCCCATAAAATGTCATCTTCTTTCCATGTGCATGCTAACTGAGCTGGCTGAGTAAGGCCCAGCATCCCACACCTTTTGTCTTTACAGCGCGGTGCAGGCAGAACTGTGTGCACATTTTCAAAGTGTTGAAAAGTTCTTTTCTCCGTAGAGTGGCATATAGGATGTTAAGCATGTCTTAATGCTTACACAGAAGCATATGCCTTTTTTCACAGTGCATAATGTCTCGGAAAATCCCCCTCGATGCAGAGTTGCAAAGAGATGCGAGATGAGGATGTCAGTCACGCACGGATGTCCCTGTCGCAGTGGTGTAATTGGAGGTGATTTGTGGGCACTACGGCACTATAGTCTGCTTCAAGGAAGGAGCTCTTTCCACATGCTCTAGTATCCGAGGTCTCCCCGTGCCTTGCAGCTGCGTGTGAGCCCCTGTACGTGCCACTGTGGTCCTGTGCAGCCCAGGAGGTCTTCTCAGTGTGGCAATTCTCCTGCTCTTCTGGCAGAGGAGCCTTTACACCCCATGCATCTCTCCTGGCTCATCTCAGAGATGTTTGACACAGCCAAGTCCTGTCATCCTTTGACCCTGGCAAGATGTGGGGCATATGGAGAAGAGCATCCTCTCCTCAGCAAGACAGACATGGGCATTGTCTCCTGAATGAAGGTAAGAAATGAAGCCCTCTTTTCCCCTTCTGGCCTCCAGGAGCCAGAAAAAAATCTAGACCATTTCCTTCTGTCTACCAGCATAGATGGGGGAACACAGCATCCCAAAACCCTGGATCAACTGGGTATCACCTTCCACAAGCTGGATGCTGTACACAAGATCAGCTTTGTCCCTCCTGCCAGTAAAATGACTTACACCTCTGCCCAACAAGTGAGTGGCAACCATAGGGTTCCCCATCCCCTAAGTGAGAAACCACCCAGCACAGACACAGTTGTTTCCCTTTCACACCCTCCAGCCCCTGAAGAGCTTTGTGGGTTTCCTCCCTCCTCCTCCTCCATAGGACTTTAGTCTTCAAACCTCTGTAACTTCCAAACCTCTGTAACTTCCAAACCTTACCTTCCTCATGTGCTCATCCCTGCCCCAGGGAGCTTTAAGCACCACAAGGTGCCTGGACTTTCCAGGACTAGAGGTGTCCACCAGCACCGCTGTCCTGAAACTGCCATTTCTTGCAGTCCCTTTGGTTTGGAATGCTGAAGTTAGTATGAATGTGTGAGTATGGGCAAGCTGAAAAGCTGCCCAGTGTGCCCTGTGCTGTTCTGTTGTCTTTTATTCGAGTGAATCATGGGCAGTTCAGGTAATATAAGATATACCTGTTTTCTTACCTTGACACCCAAGCCATGAACTTATCCTCCTTTTATTCTACCCTTTCACTAATATCATTGCCTACTGCTTCCAAGTGAGCAGGAAAAGGAAGTGTTGGCCCATTCGCATCCAATGAGCGTCTTTGGGACCCTGGTTTTGCTCTGCCATCTGCCCCATCTCCTTCTCCCAGACCTGCTTTCTGCAGACCTTCTCTGTTTTATTGCACCATGCATGCTTCTGTTTTCTTTCCTCAAAATGCTGACAAAATGCAACCACTTCCCCTTGTTCTTCACAAAATGTGCCAAAATCACAACCATCTTCTTTCCCATACTTGCCCTCTCTGAACTCTTGGTCTTTGCACGTCTTGTTGCCTTGTTTAAATGAACTTGAACTGAAGCAAGCACTTAGGAAAGGGTTAGAAATGAATGTTGTGCAGTCAAATTTGTCTTGATTTGCTGGATCTGGGTTCACTGCAAGGCAATTGGAACCCAAATCTCTTTATGCTGCCCCACTACAAACAAGGTCAGCCGTGGTCTGCTTGTCCCTTAGACCTTTCGCCTCTGAAGGTGTTAATGTCAGGCCTCAAAGAAAAACAAAGAGAATAAATCCTGATGATTTTTTAAAACAGCCATTTCAGATTCACAGATTATAGAGAAATTGAGTCTTGCCTGAAGTGCTGCTTTGCTCCTGCCAGCTCCGGGCTGGAGGGGAAACAGTTTTTGCAGAGATGCAGGACAGACAAAAAGCTGTGTGGAAGGGATATTTTATTTTCTTTCCCCTACCAAATATAAGACCTCTGCTACCTCTAGCTACAGGTGCACCTTCTTCAGATGGCCTTGTTGAACTGGGATGATGCCTACACTGAAAATTTGAAAGAAACACTTTAACAGGAGGCAGCTGCCTGCAAGTGGGGCAAGTGCTCACCCAGCATGACTTATGTCCATTCATGTTCAAAGAAAAGTGTCACCAAGGACTGATATCTCTGGTAGATCCAGAAAGGGTCAAGACTGGGTAAAATGAAAGAAGAAAGAAGAGCTGCCCAGAACATTTGTTGCTGAATGCTCCCCACACGGCTCAGAGACAGCAAGAAATGTCTTTATCATAGCTGATAGGAGAGATGCGGCCAAGCTAAAGGACTTCGGGGAAGGCTAGTCTTCATTTCCCTCAGCTAAAGACTAGATCTACAGGGACGTGACAGCAACCACAAAAACATGCAGCTGGAAAACGAAACAAAACAGAAAAAACAACTCCCACTGCCAGGGATTAACTACTCCCTTTTTAACGTTTTGGAAAGATGTTGGTCAGAAGCATACTAGAGGTTATAAAATCAGCAGTTGTAGAGCCCTTCAGAGCTTCAGGGCATAGTTTTGATAATCACTAATTATCAGGTTAACTGAGCAAGATTCAGTTTTATAGCTTTGCGGTGGAAGGACATCTCCAAAACTGAGTCGTTGTTTAATCTCAGGCACGTGGTACATCTATGGCAAGCTCAGATACAGTCATAAGTTTAGACACAGAGACATGTTACTGACTTCAGAGGTCATCCCATCTGCCTCCCAACTGAGAAACAGAAGCAATTATGCTTGCAGTTTACCTGAAAGGTGACCCGTGATGGAGACCCCACTACCTCCTCCCTCAGGCAGTCTGTCCTAGTATCAGTTAAACATCATCCAAAAATCTAACCCAAACTGCACTGAAACTTGCTGTATTTAACTCGTGATTCTCACCTAGAATGGAAATCTTTATCTTCTGTTTTGCAGAAGCTGTGTGTAAATCTGAAGGCCTCTACCCAGATCCCCAGCATCCTTTTTTCAAAAATGAAGTAAGTGTTGGGTGTTTTTTTAGTTGCTTATCATGAGTTTCATTTTCCAGAACTGACATTTCTCTCCTCAAGTCCCATCACTGTTAACATGGAGTTTATAGATGCAAGGTGCCCAAAACTCAGCCTAGCACACGATCTGCAGCCTCAGTGGTGACGGGGATGGCATTTGGATCTTTGAGGAAGCTCGTACCAAAATATTACGTCATGAAGCCATCACATACTACACAAAGCTGAAATACAGGATTCACCAACATCTCAGCTAGCATCACATCACCATCTGATACCAACAGCTTTAGGCACTAAAATTTGCAGAGTAGTGATGCTATCCACAATACCAGGCTTGTGCTCTGCTCTTTACCAGCTGCCCAGGTCTGATCCCGTGGTACCTCTCTCTCTAACTAATCTATTCCTCTTCTTAGATAGAGCTTTGCTGGCTCTATGCTGAGTGAGGTGGGAGAAGCCCTGACCCTCAAGGCCAGTTATCATGCCCCCGAAGGAAAACAGATTGGTCTGAGAAAGCCTAGTCTTCACAAGTCCACGTCTCCTCTTACTTTCCAGGAGCTTGCAGAGAGTTGATCCAATCAGATATTCCAGTAACAAATGAAATTCATCCTACTGGTTTGTAATTCCTACAATCCTTCCTTATCACTCTATTATAAAAAAAAATAGACATGATTTTCACTCTTCAGTAATTTAAGAGCATCTTCCTATCTGCTCAATTTCTCAAGCAGTAGAGGAAAGTTTCTCCTCGTCATCTGCTGACAATTAGAGCATGTGTGATGTGATTTGCTATTGCCTCAGATCCATTCTGTGCTATGCTTTGGCCTGTCTGATTTAGCCCCAGCAAACTCCTTTTATTTTCCTCGACTTGTCTTTCTGAAGCTGACCTAATTTCTACTCTCTGCATGCCACCTCCTGAGATTGAGGTCAACCAAGAGCTTATGATTTACCCTAACTTGTGCAGTACTTCCTTCCTTCCCTTTGGGACACTTCATACTTGTGATCACATTATTATTTATTTGGAATTGGAAAAACAGTCAAGCAAAATATTAACTTGTTCTCAATTAGAGGCAATTGCAAATCTGAAGTTCAAAACTCTTCCAAAACAAATGTTTTTAATGAACAAGAATAATGGTTATTCCTAACTTTTCACTAAGAGGTTTATACCTAAAAGACAAAGTGAATTTGTGCATTTCCTCTGTTGCAGGTCTGCTCATGTAAGGCTTTGATTAGGAAAGTGTGCAGATGTCTTGAATTAGAGCTTGTCCATCTCTTCTTTGAAAACACAGATCCGCTTCACATTAAATCAGTGTTAGAGCTATTTCAGTAGCAAATAAATCTTGAATTTATAGTAGGAAAAAATCCAGCAATAAGGGCAGCCAATGCAATTAGGTAATTGGGGGTAGGAATGCACTGTGCAGGCATGCACTGGAGTCTGTGATCCGTAGGTTTTCCTGAGCAAATGGGACAAACGGTTGCCAGGAATGATACAGTCTTGGGTGATGCTCCTTAGAGACCAGGAGATGGGCTCAGTGTGTGCTCCAGGTCCACCCTCCAAGAGCTTCAGGTCAGTCATACCCAAGTAGGGAGACTCAGGCAGAGGATTTAGTGTTTGCAATAGTCCTTCAGCAAATCACCCTCAAAAATGAGATAAGAGTGCAGGAAATCCTGAGTCGGTTCCTGCAGACGGCAGGGTGCTTTCTGTAACAACAGAGGCATGTCAAAGGAGGAGCAGGTCTGACTTCTCTTGTAAAGAATTTCACCTATATTCACAATATAGGACTTTTTTTTTTTCCCAGCAAAACCCAGTTCAATACATCACTTGATAACTTCGACCGATAACTTCAAAGACAGAGAACTCTTCTGCTTTGGAGGAAGGATCTAAGAGGGCTGCCTTTTTGCACCTGCGTACGTCCCCAGCTGAAACCAAGGTGCTGCACGTGGAAGTGTCGCACCACTTCCTACACACGTAGCTGAACTTTATCTAGCACACGCTGAAAATAACCCGATTTCCTGTATTGGGCTTGCTGGCAGCAAGCAGGGCAGCTTTGCTTCTCCTAAAAGTGTCTCCACCAAAGTGTCCCGGCGTCGCGTTCCCTTTTGCAAAGCAGCAGAGGGAAGTGGTGGCTCCCAGGGAAAGCCCCATCCCCTGAAGTGACATCTCAGCGTCTGCGGCGCCGCGTGGAACCGTGCGTCACCACCGTGATGTCTTCAGAGTCACCTTGGGATGGTTTGGGGAGAAATGCACGTATTAAAAATAGTTGGGGATTTTTTTAAAAGAATAAAACTCATTTGCCTCCTGTTTGGAGGCAACCTGCTGATATAGGTTGCAGACAGCTTTCAAGATAGGAGGGGACTTTAAGGACTTTGGGGATCACTTTTGTTCCAATAACATTGTCACAAAACAAAAGACCAGAATCTTTAAGACTTTGTGTCTGTTTGTTTTTTCTCCTTGAACATCACTTTGCAGAAGGCAAATAAAACAATTCTCTGTGCTGGTTCGTACAGACTCCTCTCACTATTTTTTTCTTTTTTTTTCCATTTAACCAGTAATGATATCTAACCTTACTGCTGTTAATTGCAATAATGCAGTCTAAAAATACTAATTGCAATGTTTGCAATGTTAACTGTACCGAAAGTCATGTTTCACTAGAACATTAGTCCATGACTGGTCGAGAACTGGTAAAACTGTGAGGTTTTTTCCTGCCATTAATAAATGTTATTTATGTATCTTCAGAGACAGATTGTTCCTGCAGGCCAATTTGTTTGGATTGCGGAGACTAAACAACATGTAGGCTTTTAAGGCTGCGTGTAGGCTACCTAGATGACCTGCCTGAATGGATGCTAAATGGAAATAATTTGGAGCATGAAGGAATAGATTGAGAGCAAATAAAAGCCATTCCTATGTTTTCTTTTCTGAATGTTTGAGTGATTTCCAAGAACAAAAATAAACGTTCAGCATACAGCATGACACGCAGAGAAAGAATCTCAGGCGAACAGAAGATTTCATGTTATAAGCACTGACAATTAATACCGAAATGACTGGAGGGCATCAGTGATCTTTTGGAGAGATCAGCTCTAATGGAATAATCTGGCTGAGCAGTTGCCCTAGGTTACACGAAAGAGGGGTGTTACCTGTTTTGATCATGCGGAGGAGTTGTGTTTTGAAAGGTTTGTATTGAATAACTGGATGGATTTTAACAGCAAGTTTATGCCAACATCCCCACCATGTTTTCCAAGCAAAGCATCCATCTGTGTCCGCGGGGAATATCCAGGAGTAAATATAAAACTGGTATAAAAGGAGTGAGTCACCTTCTCAGTGTTGTGTTTCCTGTAGCGCAGCTCCCAGGATACAGTGTTGGGGCTGATGGTAACAGCTCTGCACTTATCAGAAACCTTTCTTACCACTGAGAGAACTCAAAAGTACCAGTAGATGCAGTTTATGCTGACCTCTGTGATCTTGGTCTGCGGCTAACTTACTTAAAAACACAAATCAGGCCATAGAAACCAAACTCGAGACCCAGCATTTTCTTCCTTCCCATTTCTTCATCTTTGCCCACTTGCATTGCCTTGTTTCTTGGTTATGTTTTGAATAACTCTCCAGATCGTTTCTGTAACACCCATAGCTTTATAAGGAGCCCACCACTGATATTCGCAGCTGGACTGACCCACATCCAATCCTGTGTCTGGATACTGTAGCCATATTTTTGTTTATTTGTTCATTTTTATGAACAAAGACTGCTAATTTTTTTTTCAAGCAGATATGGAAGGGAGAAAAAAAAAAGACGTGATCTAAGTGTCACGTTCTAGATTAACCTGTTTATTCATTGCTCCTCTGGGGCCGTTCACCACACAGAGCCTGAGACTCAACAAATTTGGCTCCTGCTCAAACTTACACTTCATATCTTCTTAAGCCGAAGCTAAAACATAGCAACCATAGAAACCCTGAGGTTGGAAGAGACCTGTGGAGAGTCCAGACTTCTGCTCAAAACACTTTGACACCAGCGACAGATCAGGCTGCTGAAGGTCTTCTCTGATCTGTATTTTATGGGGTCTCCAAGTATTGACAGTTTGAACAAGCCTACTACTTTGCATCTAATGCCTACACCGTGGAGTTGGTATTTTTGATACAGAGATCCCAAAATTCTGCTGGTGGCATTTGCTCTTGTTTTGCACGGATGTGAGAATCTATACCTAGAACAACAATCTGGTGAATCAGACCTTTTCACGGAGGCAACCTAGAGACCCAGCGAGGGCAACAAGTGTGGTCCAAGCCTGAAACATTGACCATGCAGAAACACCTGCAAAATCTCCAGGCATAATTGTGATTGAGATCTGCCTCTTATCGGCCAGTCTGTGTTTTAGATGCAACTCCTATAAAAGAGCTTTGCTCTTCTGGTTTCCGTGATCATGTTAGCAGACGTTGTTTCTGCCTTCTCTTTTCAAGAGCCCAACAACCTCTGGTTAGACCTGCACGGTGGCTGGCAGGTTGAGTTCTGTTCCAGCCTGTCTGGACACAAGTCTGCTCCCACACAGAGCCCTCTAACCCACATTAGATACCTCCTCTGTCCTGGCAAATGCCTCCGCTTCAACATGGGCCCTGGCAGCCAGTCCTAGCTGTGGAATTTCATGTTCTAGGAAAGCTCCTTCATCTCGGGAAAGGCATCAAAGGGCCCACTGAAATGGCTGCGTGCACGTTTTTGTATTTCGCTTCTGGGTTCACGTCTGCCTCCGCTGAGGGAAAATCTTTGTTCATCGCTGAAGAATTTGGCCGTTGCTGCGGCTCATTTTCTCAACCAATTTGAGTTAGACCTGTAGATTTGCCAGTCCTTGGTATCCCTATTTCTCTCTCCTACTTGGAAAGGGGTATGCTGCTCACATAAAACACTTTAAAACCATGTTCGTACAGAAACCCAAAAAACAAAGGAAATGCTGAGTTTAGCTTACCACAGTCCATGACTCACTGTATCTTGTTGACATAAGCCCGGAAATACCCATGTCAAATTTCCCTACTTGCTTTTTATGAACGCAGGTATATTTTTATGGTAAACTTGCTCTTGATGTTTGTATGCTGAAAATGAACATTGAATTCTGCATCCATAGCCTAAAAACATTTTCTCATGCATCTGTGGGCGATGGTTGTGTTTGGAGGTGCAGCACCTCCAGCAGAAACCTGGACCACAAAGGAAGTTCTAGTGGTCTTCTCCAGCTCATGCTCAGCCTTGGAGGTCATCTAGTTCGAGCAAGGAGTGTTACAAGCTGTGACTTGTTGCAAGGGGAAGAGGCAAAGTGGAAACAGACACCAGCTCTCTTGGTTCATCCCATTGCCTCCCGCTGCTATCAGATCTTGCTCCAGGTCGGGTGCAGAGGAGTGGCACAGGTCACCTGTACAGAGAGCTCCCAAGTTAACTTTTCAAACACCTCAAATTTGCATCCAGCCCATAGCTGCTTTAGCAGAAGCTCATCCACACGCTAGATGATTTTCTGCTGCTAACAGCACGAATAACACACGGAGCATTACATTAAACGCTAAAAGATCTCCTGGCCCTCACCCTGTCAGCTTCTCCAACCATGTCAACCAGCAGGATCTAAGGACTAGAAGACTGAATTGCATGAAATGCCTCTTTCCTTCCTACTCCTTGCTACATAGATTATTTTTTCTGCTGTCCTCTCAAGATATCATCCCAGGTAAAGCACTGGATGGTTATGAATTCTCAAGATATCATCCTAACACCCAGGTAAAGCACTGGATGGTTATGAAACTACCAGCTTCCTGGTTCCCCCAAACATGCTGCTGAATTGTCATGGCAAGGTAATGAGAATTAAAGAGGAGTGACTGTTCGTCATCAGTGGCCTGTGGCTTTGTGAAGGGGACAGCCTTGTGTTTTTACCTGGTCATGCTTTGACTAGGTAAGTAATACAAAATAGACATCACACATATAAAGGTGGCCACATAATATGGGACTCATCTTGCATAATCTTACAGGTATAAATCAGAGCTCATCACATTTGAATCCATTATAGTCACTGGAGAGAAATGAGCACTTTTATGGTACAATTCACTTCACCTGCCTGGCATGAACCATGCCCTGGAAATGCACATTCATCTTTTATTGACTCTAAAGGGAGTGCTGGAGACTAGCTCTTCAACAGGACGAGTCCTGCCCCATAATCAGCTGAGCTCCGGAAAACCGCTGGAAGCAAAGGTACGAGTCTGAACCACGGAGACTGGAGGGAGTGTTGCAATTGCTTGTCTCGGATCGTCCGGCTTCAAGGCCCAGTTTCTTGGGACTACAGCATGATAAGGAAGTGTTCCTGGCCAGGATTTGAGCTCTGGCTACATTCTTCATCCACACATCACGAGGCCACACAAGGCCTTTGTACATGAGCACTGGCTCCGTATTCCCACTGGTCATTGGTTTATATTCTGGATTGGTAGCAAGATGTAGAGAGCAAATTGTGTGGATATTGGGCATAGTCACAGGATTTAACATACATATCCTCGAAATGCACTTGGGAAATATTAATATTGCATAGCATGGGCAATCAAAATGCAAATACACTGGCTTAGACTGCACCTAGTTTAAGTGGTTGGCTAATGCTCCACATTATGCTCCACTATAAGAGCTCTGTGACCCCACAGCTGTGTATAGCGAATTGTTTGCTCTTAGTTTCTTCATCACTGATGTCACATTATACTTAGTAGGTGTTTTGAATGCAGTCCTAGGACTAACATCTTAATAGCATTTTAGCCCTTAATATTCAGTGATTTTATTATCTTACCTTAAGTCAAGTGTTTTGTCTGAATCTGTTTATCTCAAATAGATAAAGGAATCAGTGAGCAGTAGCACTAGGAAAGATTTATGAATGAAGGACCTATTTACTTAAGAGTCTGGGTTTTCAGTAATGGAAAAAAAAGTGATAAAATGACCAAACACACAGCTAAGATTTTATTTACTGGAAAGAAGTCCTTCCTGGTAGCTTCTCCATCTCAGGTGGCTTTTCCTTTTTAACCAGAATTTCTCTCTCTGAACTGAAGAGGTTGCCTGCATTTCAGGTGGGGATCTGCCAGCTCCCTGCACCCACATGATGCAAGCAATATCATGTATTTTCTGGCTAGATCATTGAGCTGCTAGGGCTGATGTCTTCAGACCAGAGGAGAAGCAAAGATCAAGGTTGCCCACTGCGGCCTCTTTCTGCCATTCTGCATTCACAAACTTCAGAAGGTGCCAGGTCCAGTAGAGACACTCAAAGTTCAACCACTGAGCTAAGGGACAGCTTTCTGAATAGCCACGAGACTCTTCCTCTCGAGTTTGTCCAGTCTGACGTATTTCCACTCGCAGTCAACAACCTAATTTCCTTATGGAATGAGCCAACAGCTTTGCTGGAAACCTTCCTGTCAACGTAACTGCTAATTACCCTCAGCATAATTAATGAGTAGTAGCATGCTCTGTGTTTATTGCAGAGATGGAAAGCCTGGGACTCCTGAGCAGCTGAATATTTCTCGTGATCTGGTGATTTTGTACAACTAGCAGAAGAAAATGGATTGGTGGAGATCCTCAGTCTCTCCTTGCTGCAGGAAGGATCTCACCTGGGATGCTGTCTGTTCCCTAACGGAGTTTGGGATCTGAAATCACTCCCTCTCTTGGCTCTCTGAGGTATGTGATGTGCTTTTTGTGGCTTTGGGTGTAGGAAGACTTTTTATGCAGCTCTCAAGATGACGGAATTGACGATTCCTAATCGACCATAATATATGTGGGGGGATTTTGGGTCTGGAGGATGTGCCAATCATAGGAACATAAAAATGTCAGGTGAAAAAGATCTTTGGAGGGCTCTAATTCAATCTCCTGATCAAAGCATAAGCATTGTCAGCTATCATCAAGGTCAGCCATGGTTTCATTCACCTAAGTCTTGAAACATTTTCACATTTCACCATTTGTCATTATTAAAAAACTATGCTCCCAATGACGTTTTTATCCTACTATCCATCCTGTACCTGCCAAGGTACAGCTTGTGGCATTGCCCTTTGTTTTAGTGTTCTGCTTTTCTGCTTTATCAAAAAAAAAAAAAAAAAAGCTTGGTTCTGTTATTTTTGAAGCCAACCTTCAAGTAGTTGTAGGCAGCTATTGCTTTTAGATTCCTCTTTGCCAAACTCAACAAATGAGGACCCTTGATCTCCTTTCCTAAAACATGTGCTCCAGGCCTCTAACCCACTTTATAGTGTGTCTCTAGGTAGGTTCAGACCAGACAAGTCTTAGCAGGGTCTGGAAGTCTATATACATGGCAGTCTTCTAGGAAGACAAAACAGAGAAGATGTAATAAAAATGTTTCCTTAATAAATATGGACATTTTATCATCCTAAAAAACTTACCTGCATAAAAGTCATGGCATGGATTAGTTCTTATAAGAACCAATTTGTTCACGAAATCAAAGCACAGCCAAGACTGTTGCTCTACCTTATGAACAAGCATGCTTTTATCAGTGCATGGTGGAAGGAGGAAAATGCTACAGATTCAAGCTTCAGAGTCACTTTAATGCCTTGGGACTTCCATTTTCCTGGAGGAAAAACTGCAGTCTGTGAAATACTTTCCAGACCAACTTGCTGTCCCAAGGTCCTTAGATTTTGGTGGTGAAGACCAGCAGCCAACCAGAACAACACGTCACCTCCGTGCTCCTGCTTTTCCCTGGATGCAGTTTGTATCTTGCTGGAGTAGAGTGATCCCCTGGCCATAAAGGTGACCACCCCAGAGGAGGTGGAACAGGACATGCTTTGAGCTTGCAGGTAAGGTAAGAACGTTGTCAGTGAGGCTTGCTAATCCCGATGGCTGTTTAGTTTTAGTCACTTTGACAAGCTGTGGTGAAGGCTGTGGGTAACTATTTCGGGAACAGGAGCTTCTGCTGAAGCCTCAGTGGCTGCTAGGTTGAATGAGACAAGTCCTTTGAAGTAGAAGCCATGCAAAAGGTTGGAATAACGGGATCTCCCAAGGCCATTGAAATGCCCTTATTCCAAGGACAGGGAGGGCAGATTCCCAACATGTATAGCCCTTTTGCTTTAATTTTTCGTGACCCAGGTCATGCGAGGAGGCAGTGGTGGGGTATTCCAGGCAAGAGTGATCCTTGATCACTGACTTAAATGTGCTTTGGTCCCTCCTTTTGCTCTCAGAGATACATCTCCTCCATCCCCGACTGCCCAGCCCTGCCTTTGCTGGCAGCATTTCCCCATCAATTTGATGCTTGCTTTTCTTAATGCAGACCATTAAAATCAGCAAGGAGTCTCACTTTGGTCATGGGGTTGAGTTCCTTGAGTTTTGAGCACATGATTTCTTCTGTGGGGAAACCCATCTATCTGACCTAACCTAGACTGCATCTTCTAGCTTGCAGAGGTGTTACGATGTTCTCTGCTAATTTTCATTCTGCAGTGTGAGGACCAAGCTGCCCTATGGGCTATTTGGAAAGGAAATGACTCAAAACATGCAGCTGAGACCCCAGAGTTGTTGTGTCCAGGCTTGCAATGCTCTTTCTAGATGTGGACATTGTATTCCAAAACCAGAATCACCAAGATGGAGGGTGCATTTAGTTCACAAAATTTTAAGCAGCTAATTGTCAGACATTAATGACAGAGATATCAGCTTAGACTGCCTTTATATTCAATACAGAGATGTAAATGCTTTTATTCAAACTGTTTTACATAGTTTTACATTTTACATTTGCCTAATTTAGGCTAGCATGAACCTCTCCCTGGAGATGCCTTGTTCTCTTCATGAAACATACATTTGGAAATCTGTTTTTTGAACGCCTGAGCTAAGTTAAATGAATCCCAGTTATAGATATTTTGGAGGTGAGCATTGCTTCTTACTGCTTTCATTATAAGAGCTTTATAGAAGGTTAGTATAAGATTTCCATGTGTTATAAAATAGATAGTTCATAGTGTTCGCATTTCCTTTCTATGTCAATATATCACTGGTTTCGTCTGCCTAGGCAAATATCTTGCTCTTTACTTGCTGCCTTCTCGTCATGCAGCAACATTTAACATCTAGAAATACTGACACGTAGTGAAGGATTTCGATTACTGCTTTACTGCCCAGCAGACCCCGTGCTGCTACATGAATTGGAAAGTGAAAACTACAGATTGATTTTTGGTCTCTGAAGCTGAATGAAAATGAAAGAGTGAAAGAAACCACAGGCAACCCGACAGCTGTCAGTTGGAGAGTATTTGCAGCAAGGTGGTTCATCTGTGTTGAAGATGAGACCCCACTGACACCAAGCGTTATCTGGCCTGCATGCACAGAGGCCATGGCAGTCAGACTATTGGAGATAACATACTTAAAAAAACCAGAAGCATGCGCCAATTTTTCCAGTTGAACAGTAATATATTGAAAACACCACTTGGTCCTTATGGGGAAAAAGATGAATTTAGCACCTTTTATATCCAAAAGGCAAAAATGGCCCTAAGTGACTCCAGGCAAATAATTTAAAATTAGTAAAATGCACCTGTTCTGCCTGCAAAGGAATGGGTGACCCAATAAATCTTTTGCATCCTCACCTTATTTCCTTTATTTTCTCCATAAATCTGATGACTTTTGCGGGCCCTGGAAAAGGGCTATATTATTTGTACAGGAAATGAGCCATGTTCCTTTAGAAAGATCTGCATGGTGGAGCTTTGAGGTCACTCCTGGGAAACCAGGAAGGAACAGAAGGAGCAGCTTCCTCTGTTGGACACCTCAAACCTTTGGTCTGGGGTAGGTCAGTTTTTCACCCCTCATTTAAGGGTCACGAGCACTGGAACACCTCATAAGGGTGAACATAGTTGGCGCAGAGGTAGAGTGAGATGTAAATGTCTCCGCATCCTGGTTGTTACGAAAGAGTGCCCTGACCAGCTCTGCCAGCTCGCGGTGTGTCAACACGCCTCTACCCACACTCACATCAGTGGACTGCCTCCCAAAACAGGCAGTTGACACACACATAAATGAGGGTGACATGTCCAGAGTCTGGACACCTTCACATCCTGCCTGTGGCTGTGGAATTCCGGAATCTTTGCTGCCCTCTAAGGAGGACAGTCCAGAATAGCATACTTCTCAATTCACATGTTGGAGCAGCGTTTCCCTTCCTCCTTCTTTGATTTCTCGTGCCCGCTTGGCTGTGGCTTCCATGATTTAATCCTTTCTGAGGACCAGCTCTGTGATGTCTGTTCATGCTCCCTTTGGCTCTTTGTTAATTCCATAGGGACCAATGAGTCAAGAATAGGCTTTGGTGGCATCACTTCTACTGCAGTAGCTTTTCCTCCTCCCACTGTGCTTGTCTCCTCATTTGTGCTACTACCTCATGGCTTGTCCTGATGTGAAATGGAGGTTGGGCTGGAGACATCCTGAGGTGCCTTTCAACCTAAATTGCTACGTGATCCTATGAACGACTGCAGCACAAAACACATCTCTGCCCCATGTTAGCTGTGATGCAGAAAAAAAGTCAGTAACACGGAACCACTGCAATAATGACACTGCTGTCTTTAGCACCCACTGGAAAGAAAATTGAGGTAGATATCAAGAGAACATTCTCATGTGGAGAAGCCAAGACTGGACTTTCATGCACATCCTCTAGAGAAGCAATGTGAGTCCTGTTTATTTCAACTGTGATGCAACTGGAGGAGCTACATCTACAAACCTCTTGGCTCCCAGAGAAAAATCTCATGTGACTGGGACTTGACTGAAGGATTCAATAGGATTTTCCTCTCTCTGTTTGATGTGTCTATGAAATGGAGGTTTTCCTTACAGGACAGCCTGTGTGGGCATTTGTCTATAGGAAAGTTAATTCAGTGCAGCTCACTTATACCGAAAGTGCACAGCTGTGGAGAACATGCAGACAGTGTTCACTGTGACGTGAAAGGTAAAACAGTGACAGCTTCAGAACTTTGGAGGATGATTTTTATACAAATCAATGAAATTCAAAAGCATGACCTTTCAGACCCCAGGAGCAGGAAGCAGAGTTCATGGCTTCTTCTCCTTGTTATTTCACCAAGTTATTTCTCGTCGTTAAAACTCTCCTAGCCTGTTATCTATATTTTTAGATGTGCATTTTTGGATACCTTCAGGAAAACTTGTCCAGATTAACTAAAAATGTGCACTTAAAGTGGAAGAGTTCACCTTCATTCCCAGGGATCATGTACTCAGAACTAAACTGGATTCTTTTCTTTCACTTCCTAAAAGAGTGCCCACATAAGAATTTTACACTGGTCCATTTAAGAGTTAAGAGTATATAGCTGATATCAACACAAAACTTTTATTCACCCAAGGTTGGCTTGCTGCAAATTGATCAGCGTGGGATTTCAGCATAAGGCTTTTTGATAAAGGTTGGCTATATTTCTCTTGAACTTTCGTTGTCACGGCTGGATGTTGATCGCGTTACCTTCTCTGACTGCTCACTGTTGTCCTATAGATATTTTAAGCCCTTTGTGGAAAAAAAAAAGAAGAGAGAGAGAGAGAAACTTGGAGTTGGTTGCCTGTTTTCTTTCTCCACATATAACAAGACTTTTTGTGAGTGGCAGCAGGGTAGCCATGGCCTGATACTACTCTGTGTTGAAAGCAGAGGACCAACAAGGATTGCCTAGACATCAGGCTCAGGCTCTTGCTATTCTTATTGAGAAATTTCTGTCAAAAGCTGTCTTTAATTCGCTGCTTTTGTGCCAAGAAATACGCAACATCTCACATCATTGACAAAATGTAGTAGACTTAGAGGAGAGAGGGCTCAAAAAGTGAAACCCAGTGCAGAGAGACAGCTGCTTTTTCCCCTTGGTATTTTGACTGCAGTATGGTTGGGAACATTTGCTAGATTGGAGAAGCTGAGCTCTGAGTTCATAGATACTCAGGGTAAGACATACAGCATGTGGCAAGAGGACTGTAAGGTCTGTATAGTGATGGGAAATTCAAGATCAAATATTCATGGTTCCTGCAGTTCTTAATTCGTACAAAATACTGCAAAAGCCCTTCAGCCATGCTCTAGTATGAGTGCTCAGGCCAATGGATCCTTCTTACGGTCCCTGACTTTCAGACCCCATTTCTAGTGCAGGCCCCAAGCTCCAATACATCTCCATTACTGCCGATGGTTCTTGGCCATAATCATGAACGATCTGCAGTTCCATTTCCACCCCACTGCTAATCTTGGAAACTGGCATCTTTCCTTCAGCTGTCTCCTAGCAAGGCCAGGAGAATCAACACCACTTCTTCAACACTTTGCTCCTTCAATCTGGAGAATGCAGACTGAACTACTGAACCCTAATCTCTGCCTCCATCCCCAAAATACCTTTTGCCCACTCCTCCTAATGCATCACCCAGCATCCTTTCTGGGATCCTAACTGAACACAAAAGTGCAACAGTGCCTTTAAAGGCAGAAGATGAGATTTGCAGTCCCCTGCACACTTGCTGCTTGGAAAGAGCAATTTGGACATCATCCATTTTGTGAAGATGGGACTTGGAGGTGATAAATGCAGTGCTAAATAAGAGGAGAGAGTCTGAGGTACAGATACAGGTGCAGATACAGGAGAGGACCTGTCTAATGAGATAAAACTTTTAAATATTGCTTTTTCTGGAAAATGTAAGTGAATAAATATTTCACACTGATTTAGGACAGTGATGTGCCCTCAAAACCTCAGATGGCAATAATAAGAGCTACTCCAAAGTCATTACAATCAGGCACAGGAAACATGCTCTGAACACACTGATTATGTTGAGTCTCTGAGAGGCTGCAGAAGAGCCAATTTTGGAAGATTTGTGTGTGCTCAAAGATGGACTGCATAGTCTAATGTCAGGGAAAACAATCGGTGCTTGCTTTGCTCTGTCTTCTCCTGTGCAAACAACCACGGATTTATGTGCTGCCAGAAAATATCCCTGGGCCCAAGCTGACCTGTCTCAAGCTCTTGAGCTTGACATCTGCTCACCAGCGATGTGCAAGGCCAGGGCTGCAGGGCAGGCCCATAGGGACTTGGTGCTGGGAAGGGAAACGTGTGAAGATGTTGCAGCAATGGCTGCTGTGTCCCCTGGGAAATGAGGAAATGGAAAGAGAACTCACTAGACACAATTATCTGTTTCTGACACGTGATCGTAGTCAGCAAAACTGAAAGAAATCCTGAGGAAATTGCAAGTATTTTGGGGCAGGCATGAACAAATCTCCCCAGAGTAGCAGCTACAGAAATCCATCTTCTTTCTGCGAGTTTCCTTTTTTATGAAAAGAGATAGACTTACAGCCTGGTATATATTGCAGGGGCACCCTTGAAGGAAATACGCATCTGCTTCTCCAAGGAGAAGAATGAAGTGATGGCTCAGTGCTTCTGAGACGTGGTGATTCAAGGTAGGTTCTCACTCCCATTCTCACTGTCGGCTGTAATATTTCTTTTCTGTTAAGCGTTTTGTTAGACTTAGGAGAAAACGTAGTGGGCAAAAGAGCAATTGATAAGATCTACCCACCACATTAGGAGAAAATTACACATGCATCATGCTTGCAGTACTTTACATTTTATTAGAGAGGGTAAGGAGAGAAGGAATGCCTTGAGAAGGGAACACAGGTGTAAAAAAGAGGCAGGCAAAGATCTGGAGAACATGAGAGAGGTACTTAGAAACTTGTTCCTGTGTGACCTAATAGACGGTCTGTAAGAAAATTAAAAAAAAAAAAAAAAAAGAGGGAAAAAAAAATCCGGGGGGGCCCATGTACTTTTCTGATGCTCCTATCAAAACCCTTGAGGAAGGAACACTATTTCCAAAGGGAATGAACTACTCCACTGTGAGCTGGAAGCCAGTCTCCAGATGCTGTTAGACCAGAGCCCCTGGGCTCCTGGCAGCTCTGGTGATGTTTTGTACATCTGCAAGAGGCTCCAGACCCTCATGGGACAATCCAGACTAGTCAATCTGTTCCTATCCCTGCTACTCACCAGCTGCCCCAGCCAAATGTTGGACCTAGCCAAAGATTAAGGGAAACAATAACCAGCCCAGGGAACAGATGCACAGCAAGATGCCTAACAGTGAGCTGAGATGTCAAACAGCAGGAAAAGAGATTCCTTGCTGTTTTTTAAATTATTCACCATCAAGACAATAATATTCATCATATAGCTATTGTCATTACAGCATTTGTTGTTGTTATTGTTAAATAGCTTTCAAAGATGTGGCTATTCTGCACTTACAGTGACTTTTCACAAGCCTCAAAGGTATTTAGCACTCTGGAATTAAAATAGCATGAACTTGGCTAGACAAGTCTTAGTTATTCAGCTAAACATCTGGCTCTGTAAGGACTGTGGTGGTAACACCAGTGTTTTCTCCCAAAGATATCTGTGAGGTTAACATGGCCTGGTTGTTAGCTCACCTGGTAACTTCCCACCAATATCAGTTATAATTGAAACCAAAGGAGAAAACTCCTTCTCCCTCTTTGATCAGTGGCTCCTTGTGCCCAGCGAAGGAGAAAACTCCTTCTCCCTCTTTCTGCAGCCTTTGATCAGTGGCTCCTTGTGCCCAGCTGCAATGTGAGTTGCTTTGAGTGTCCCTAGGGACACAGGAGTGTGAGTGTGCGTGCATGCAGGGGGATTATTGGGTCCTGCTCTTTGTCCCCCATACAGTGAAGGTGAATATTCGTCATCCATGTTATACCTTTAGATGGGCCCTCTCTCTTTCCTTGCCCTCTGAAATTTTCAGAAAAGCCGTGACACAGTCTTCTTTCTCAAGCTGAGGAGATGCATCCAAAGGGCATGGAGAGGATGGGCCAGACTCAGCCCACTTACATTAGGACAGGGTACACTGGATTTATCCCTTACAATTTGAGGCATCTTCCATGCAGTTCCCAGAGCTGAGCTATGGGTCCTGAATATCTTTCAGAGTCAATGAAGTGAAGCAGGCTCTTTGGGTTGTGATTTCTCACAGTCCATGCTCAGCAAACAGGAGTAGTGTTGGGATTTGCACCCTCTTTCATGTGTGTCTTCAGGAATGAGTAGATTCATCCCATGCTCAGCAAACAGGAGTAGTGTGTCTTCAGGAATGAGTAGATTCATGGTCATTTTGGCCCTCTGTTAACAGAGGTTTTCTCATAGCCATAGGGGAGGGATGTTTGAGAAATGCCATAAAAGACATTGCATAATAAAACTTTAAGATTCATTTGCCAAGTCCCCTGGAAAATTCACACCAAATTGCCAAAGGAACTGAGCAGACTTGTGAATAAGAGGAGGTAGTTTGCAGGTACCATAACTCTGCCCTTGACCTTGCAAAAAAACCTATGGAAAAATATGGGTCCTGGCTCCACCCCTTAACAACCTTACTCCAAATCCTGTTTGAGAAAGCTAGTAAAACAGAATTACGTATAACTCTCGCTTCTTGAAGATCATATATAAACAACCCCAAGGTCACAGTCAGTTTCAGACTGTGGTGGAAAATCCTCTACCCCTTTGGGGCTCCAAGCAGAACCACAAGAATAAACAAACTCATCTGCTGCTCTTTTACATGGTATGTTAGTTTCTATGTACCTGAAATGTAGTTATTTCTATATATTTTAAGATCATGGTGGGGATGGTCAAAAGGAAGAACTTTTTAGTAACATTTCTGCCTAACCTAGGGCAGTTACGCTCTGGAGACTACTGGGATGCATCACTTGTCAATGAAGAGTTAGGAAAAGTGCCTAGAGAAGAGAGATGTCTGTGGGACTTCTTACTTCTCAGTTTTCAGTTTACTGGTTTCCACATTCCTGATCCAGAGCTAGTCAAGAGGAAAAAAATTAAAAAGACAAAAAAACTCATTATAAGTTTCCATTTAGATGACTGTAGGGAACAACCCTTGGGCTATGAGATCAAGGCAACTTTCAGCTAAAAATACATAAATATGCAACAATATAAAATAGGCCATAAATTGTTTAGGCTAAATATAATCAGACCAGATGTCTTGGGTCAGAGCATGGCTATCTCTAGCTCTGTATCCTTAATCCAATGGAGTTTAATAGATGAGACTCAGGGAAAAGAATAAGAAAAAAAAAAAAAGTAAAACTGTAAGGTTACTTTCCTCATCTTCAGCAGTCCTCAGCTTGGACAATTCCCCAGCCAAAGGTGGACTTTTGTGTGTTTTACAGGTCATGACAGCTTTCTTCTCTATGAATCGCCCCAGCTGCTTTTTCTACCTGCCCTTTTTCAGATCTTACTCATTTTAAAATTACTCAGCTGAAGGTCTAGCCATGAAAACAGAAAGATCGCAGCTATCTGAAAAGGAAAAACAGTTATCGAGCAGGAGAAAGGAGGCAGGACTGGACAAAAGATGTCCAACTTCAGCTCATCTTGAGGAATCAACTGTGTCATAGCTTTTTTGCTCCAGATAAAGAGGACAAGGTGCAGGCAGAATTTTTCCCCTCTTTGATCTCTCAATGTCCAGGGCAGAACTTCTTTCCATGGCAAAAACAACTCCAGATTGTGTAACCTGTCTCCGAGTTGAGTGTCTCTCTGCATTTGCCCTCCAGGTGTGCCTTCTTTAGCTTGAATTCCTCCCAAAATGCTGTTGCTGCTTCTGCTGCAGATCTCAGGGAGCTGCCTCTGGCTGGGACGCAGTGAAGTGGTGACCTCATTTGAACATTCATGTCCTCAGTTTTTCTTCAAGGAAACCCCACCAAACAAAGCCCTGGAACCAAACAGTCCAGCCCGGATTTGCCAACGTTACAAAAACAAGTATTATTTTGCTACTCTGTATGACAGGGACAGACGTATTCCTGTATACTCTGCTTACCTGTACCAGCCTGGGTCTGGCAAGAGACCCAACACTTGGATGGTTGAGCCCCAGGTGAGTATCCTCTTTTACAGCACATCTCCTTCCAGTCATTAAAAGCTGAGCTGCAGCATACAACCCTTCTCCATGTGCACATGAAAACAGACCCACTGCAGGGGATTCATCCCATCTAACCTCATGCACTCTGAACACATGATTCCTTTGATTCATTTTAGCCATCAGCAGGTGGATGGGATGAGTCAGGTCCCACAAGCGCCCATATCTCTGCATTGACCTTACAGGAACTTAGATGACTGTCTCAGGTGGAGATATCTATGTTCTGTATTTCTGTGTTTAGCCAAACAACCCCTTCTTGTCCCATGCTGAAGTGGAGAGGATGAATTGTGGGAAAAAGATGTTGAACTGGAGCTGAGCTTGGGGGACCAGCTATACTCTGCTCCCCAGTTTGGCCGGAGCTGCTGTGCCACCATGGCATAGCTTTTTTGCTCCATGTTAAGAGTTACCTTGGCTTTGTAAGCACTATGAGCAAAGTGTGTAGAAACTCCAAAATGGATAAGATGACCTAGTGAAAGAGTCCAGTCACAGGCACGCAGGAATAAGCGGGTTAGGTTACAAGTGGATAAATACATTTTTGCGATACTTAAGGAAATAAAAAGTGGATAGTATCAGTATCAGTCAAATCAGAAGTGAATAATCTTCATCCACCTGCAGTGACTGTTTATCACTGTTGACTCAAACTTGACTCGGAAGGACCCACCTGGACAGAGACCACCACCAATTGCAAAGTGCTTTCAATAATCCTTTGGTCAAACTTCAGATCTTCAGTTAAAAAGACCAAATAATGCAAAAGAAAAGGTGAAATTCAGGTCATTGTTAGATCCCAGGTATTACTAGAGAACTTAGCTAAAAACGACCCACAGAAGAAGGCCATTTCCCCCGATCCAGGGGAAGGCCAGGTATGTTTCTCTAAATATGGAAAGCATTATAGTTATCAAGAAATCATTTGCATTCTTTACTGTGAGGGGGACTCAAGCAATTAATTAATTTGGTATTGTACCACTCTCACATTTAGAGGGGATGATCCCACCCCCAGCAGATGTGGGATGTGGAGATGGGTGGAAAAGGAACCAGATGTGTGAGGGCAGACAACTCACCCAACTCACCTTTCTGTGCAAACTTGGGAGAATGGAAAATGCTCATTGTCTTGTGTGTCCACCCACGCTCCTGCAGCAGGCTGCAGGGTGGATTGCAAAGGTCACAAGTCAAATCAAAAGCAGTCAGATTTTGAACTTCGATTTCTTTTAGTTTCCTGCCTACAAATGCAGGAGGATGCATGGAGGGGTGTCAGCATTATGATCTCTGATTCACGAGTTTTCATAGGTGGAGATGGCAAAATCTGAATGCCAGCTGGTTTTTTTGGCTCTCAGGGACTTCTACTGCAGGGCAGCCTGCCCCATTATTCCTATCCCCAAGAACTAAACCCGTTCTTCTTTACTCCCCAAGCTGATGGGTTCCGTTTATCCCAGCGCAATGGCAAGAGAATGGACTCTCCAAAATTATTATAATGTCACCTTGGAGCAAATCAGCAAGAGCCAGGCTGTCCTCGTGGACTACAAGAACCTGACGGGTTTGAATCGCGGCCATCTGAACCCCAGCGGCCATCAGCCCGACAACAGCAGCAGGACGGCCACCTTCACCCTCACCAACATAGTTCCCCAGAACGAAAAACTCAACAATGGAGCCTGGAAAAACTACGAGCAGCAAATGATGATCAAGGAGACAGGGGGATGTGCCACCACCTACGTTGTCGTGGGTGCCGTGCCTGGGAACAACTATATTGCAGGCGGGCGGGTTAACAAACCCAGCTACCTCTGGTCTGGTGTCTGCTGTGAGTTGGACAGTGACGAGGAGCTCAAGGCCTGGGCTGTCATCGCGGAGAATGACAGGAACGACGTCCAGGTCATGTCGCTGGGAGAGCTGGAGGAGACGTTGACCAAGCTCTATGGAAGGGACCAGGTTTCTCTGTTTGACAGAGACTGTCCTCGAGACTAAGCCCCACTCCAGCCCTCTGGGTATAAAGGGCTCGGGAGCCTTTGCTGCTGTGTGCACCGAGCACCCTCTGCCCTGCTTCCTTCACTAGCAGCTTTCCTGGCTCTGCCTCTTGGAGTCTGTCTCTTCTCCTCTGATAAAAGGAGGGTCAGCAGAAGCTCCAGCCTTTTGCTTCCTTGCCCTGTCACCAACTCTCACCAGGAGGTCTCCAAGAGGGCACTGGGCAATCAGAGCCTGTCTTTAAAGCTAATGAGACTTTGACTTTTTTTTTCTTCTTCTTCTTCTTTGTCCATATTCTGATTATAGCTCCTTCGTCCCCTTGTTTGACATCACTGCTAGTTTGTTGCTGACTTGCCTTATCAGTAAGAGCAAACGACTTCACTCTGGGACAAGGAAACCAAAGAGTCAGAGGAGTGCAGGTTAGCTATAAGGTTTATCCTATTAATGTGTTCTGTAAATGCAGGTGCAGTCAATGACAGCAGAAAAGGAGAAAGA
>NW_010581281.1:0-39054 GCF_000705375.1 Tinamus guttatus
TTTTTTTTTTTTTTTTTAAACTACACAGTCTTGGCATTTGATGTGAGTCTTGGATGACTTTCTAATTGAGGATTTCATTTATTTATTTGTGGCCAAGCCTCTTATCCTTTTCATTCTGCCATATATATTTTCTAGTTTAAATTTAGGCTCATCTTCCTCTAACAGGGTGTCTATATCATTTGCTTGTTTGCTTGAGGACATGGCTCCAGAAGTTTGTCAAAAGATAGTACTCTAATAATACCCTAAACTTTTTAGCCTCAGTAACATGTAGAGCCAAAATGGTGACAACTCGGAAACTAGTTCTTGAACAAATTGAACATCTCTATCCTAGGGAGGACAGTCATCCCCAAAGAAGAGGGATGGGCACCTGGAGATGGTAACAACTAAAACTTTCCAATCTGAATCTCCCACACCTGACTGAGCTGTGTGGTGTGTGGTGGGTGATGTGAGAGACTCAGCATCATTTCAGTCTACATGTCTTATCTAACTTTGTGTGTACGTGCCTACTAAAGGGAATGGCAGAACAGTTAAGGCATGAATCTGTGATCCTTAGTGACTTTGTACAGTAATAATTCACGATACTTCCATGGAGGATGTGATGCTAGTATCAGTCCTGAGTGCCTGGGTCAGAAGAACATAGGTAATTCTGAATGTACCATCTTACAACCATCTTACAGGCTCATGTTTTTGCTTGCAAGGCAGTTACTTTGAAGTTATATAGAGGATTCATCTTGTTAATTTCTCTTCCATGGAAAAGCAATAGAATATAGAGAGTAGATTTATTTTAAATTAATACTGACAAGCTAAGAATTCCAATACTGACATAATTTCAAAGGAATCTGAAATCATTATGACTGGTAACCACAAAAACTACCTGGGAGTGAGGGAAGTGGTGAAAAGGCTGTCATAGTGTTTGTGGTATCACTTTCTGGACTTATTCAAATACTCTGGAGTTTCATCATCTAGCAGAAAAATGTACACAAGTAATACTACAGGTTTCAGCACCCACTCTTTTTTCATTTGCTGAAACTGTAGAAGTCTTACCTGAAGCTAAAGTATCTTTGAAAACTTAGCTTGATTCTGCTCATGCAAGCATTTGATTTTTGATTAAATTTGCACCTATAAATCAATTCAAGTAAAAAAAAAAGCAGTATTCATGCAATAAAAATCTGCATGCTATATTTAATGGCTTCTGTCATTGTTAAATGTGGTAAAAAAGCATGTGAGCATCTTTGATCCGAGTACATCGTTCTGTCTTTGTCAGGAGTAAAATTTAACATTGTAGAAATTTATCAATAACTACCTTTTATAATACTGTAAATATAAAAGTCTATAAATTTATGCTAAACTGAGTTATAAGATTGTTTAAAATTATGTTGATGAACTATTTTTCTGGGTATGCTAAATTTTTTTTTTTTCTGAAATCAGTGTTTAGTCACAAATCAGTCGCTCAAAAATTGTACTGAACAATATGATTCTTTTCTTTTTTTAAGGGTAGATAAAGTTTAATTAACTATTTCTGAGAAAGAAAACCTGGTTACTAAATTGCAAGATATATGTCGTGAATCCCACTGACTGAAAATCCGTTTAGTCTGCAGAAATAATTTTATGTTTATATGTGAGGAGATTTAGGAGAGAGAATGCCGGTGTGTACTTAAGATTGTGTGTGGATATTTTACACTTCAGTGTTCAAGTGTGACTTGAATAACATGTAATGGATAGTGTAGTTATTGGAAAGATCTTGCTTTGACTGATAGGACAAATACGAAATAATGGAAGAATGCAAAAAGTGTTAGAATGGCAAAATGAGAAAAATGCTCTTAAAATGCACTGAGCAGAATACAGTTGTATTTGTCAAAGCCAAAGGATAATTTGCCATAATAACTGAAATAAAACACAGGGGGTTTCATCTCCATGTGAGGAAGAACTTCTTTACTGTGAGGGTGACAGAGCCCTGGAACAGGCTGCCCAGAGAGGTTGTGGAGTCTCCTTCTCTGCAGATCTTCAAAACCCGCCTGGATGCCACCCTGTGCCACGTGCTCTAGGTGTCCCTGCTAGGAGGGATCCAGGGGAGTTGGACTAGATGATCTCCAAAGGCCCCCTCCAACCTCAAACATTCTGTGTAAAACAGAATAAAATTCTAAATGGGAGCTTTAGTTCTTAATTGATAAGATGTAAAGATTTATATCAGGAAAGAACCCCCAAGACTTTGTGCGTATGAAATCAGCAGGAGTCAAGATATAGAGGTTGATTATACTCTGAGCAACAGGCAAGTTTATGTGACTGAGGAGTATTTCGGTTTGTGCTTAGGCTGCTGGCTGTGCATGCACAAAGGTGTGTGAAAGGCTGAGATCCAAGTCTGAACAGCAGGAGTCTCTGGGAGAGAGGAAGAACTACATCATTAGTTTGGAAGTGGTAGCCATCTTGTTTAGAAACATATGGAGATGAGGTCCTGTGGAACGCAGGAATATTAAGTTTTACGTCTAGATTTCTTTTGAAGTCTGTCATGTTTTATCAAAAATCACGCAACTTCTTAATATGCCTCGTTAGTATCCAGTGGAGTCATTTCTCTAAGCAACTTGTCAGCAGTCATCTTCCCTGCTAGAGGGAATCTCCTTGTTTTTGGCAGTTCATTTAAATCAAGCTTGTGCCTATAAAGCTTCAGTGGAAGAGGTCACATCGGACTCTCTGCAGCAAGTGGCTGCCTTCGTGTATCTACAGCAGAATTCCTTCCAAAGTATTTCATGCTTATTAGCATGTATTAAAGTATTTCATGCTCATAGCTTGCTCTTTGACTGCGGTTGTGAAATGTGCTGTAAGTGAAGATTGTTTAGGTGGGTATGAGAAGTGTGTTAAGACCACGTATCTGTCTTGATCCGTTATTTTTACTCATTTCGAGAAAGACAGGTGTGACTATAAACTGTATTTGTGGCTCCTGTGAGTGTATTGATTACATCTCTTGACTGTGCCAACAGCAGAGAGGTGTCAGACACATATAGGCGTCTTGACCTCCAAGTCCTACAGATTGCAGTCACTGTTCATCTCTATTGTGGGTGCTCTGGTACTATATGTAGCAAAGGCTTCTCTATTCACCTCTTAAAAAATTTGGAAAATTCTCCATAGCTTTGGCATTCCCTTCTGAGCTACGTCGCAGACCTTTTCTGTTTCAAAGGTGCTACCAGCAGCAGTGATTGCTTTGGCTCAGTGCTGGAGCCTGTGTAGTGTTGAAGGGTGTGTGAGGAGCCTTAGTCATTTTGCAACTGCAGCAGTTCCCTAGCTGACATGGCGAAGGGCTTGCTGCTTTCATGGCTCACTAGCAGGGAGAGCTGTGCTCAATGTTGACAGGTTTTGGTGAGCCCAAAGTGCCCTATTTGTCAGAGAACATACACCATTCTCTTTCTAAAGAGAAATCTCTTTATAATACAGAATTAAAATTTAATATAATGTAAAAGACTCACTGTTTTTAGTGACCTAATGCCTAGATAATGTTACTGCAGTAAAAGGAAGCAACAATATTATGTCTTGTACGCTAGCGTGTTATTCTTTGGTATGTTAAAGGTATAACTTCCTCAAGAAACCATGTCAATATGTGTTACTTGTTATGTGGGAATCTCTTATTTGCTGTTTTGTTAGTAAATAAACTGTATAACGTGGATTTAGCAGAACTAAGCATGTATCCAGTCCACTTTACCATATTTAGCCATAGACTGTGCAAGGTATCTTTGTTTCTCAGCATGTGTACTTGGGTACACTGCCACACTTAACTCCTATGGCTTCCAGGTATGTTGTTTATGCCTCTCTAGATAAGGAAAACAAGCAAAGTACGTGAGCTGCTGCTTTCATAGATGGCTCCAGATAAATCCCAAGTTCTGAATGTGCTGTGATCTCTGTGTCACAAAGGCTATTTACTAGACGAGTCAAATGGGAAAAGCAAAAGTGGAATCCAGATAGTCATAGCAATGGTTGCTTAGAAAGATTTTCATTTGTTTACTTCTTCAAGTTTGGTTATTTTTAGCTACCTTCGCATTAAAGCTAGACAGTTTTTCTAGCACCTTTCTATGTACATGGCATTTTAGGAATCTCAAATTAAAATTCCTGTATTAGGAATATGTGGTTCTGGAAGAAGCTTGCTCATTAAAGCATCTTACAGATTACTCAGTTCCTGTAAACCTAATGTTCTGCAAAGGATATCGTTGTGTCTGGCAAAGAAACGATTGCTGTAAGAGCTCCTTGGCATACTGGCAAATTCACTACACCAGATTGAGGCTCACCTTAGGCGCTTGCTTTCGCACATGTGTTCCCATCTTGATGAGACTGTTTTCCCTGTGCTGTTTATTCTGCTATCCTTAAAATCCTTACTCTAGGCAGTCTCCCTTCCTTCCCCCATCCTGTTTGATACAAGTTTACTGAGAAGAAGTGTTAATGTATTTTCTACTTCTCTAGTATGCCGAGTTTAAAGCTGAAGCATTAAGGCCTGCTAATCAAGGTCGTAAGTGTTTCCATTTATGTAATGTAATTTCCCACATGTTTTTTTCCTCCTTTATAAGCTTATACCTAATTCAAAATTTCCCAGCACTCGTATCATTGTCTTCAAAGTGAATTTTGCCCCAATCTCCTCATGTCAATTAGTCTGTATGCAGTATCTGAATGGGATAGTTATACAGGAACCTATTCGTGCTTGCTAAGTGTATTTTGTATTCTGGGGCATTATGCCTTCAGTTTAGAAAGTAATGACCTAATGAAAAGAAACATGAATGTGTTCTTCCTTTTTGAAAAGCTAAGATGACTTTTCATAATTTGAACTCTGGAAGAAAGCTCTTGTCTCTGGGTTTGCGAACATCTTGAAGATGTCTTTACTTAAATGTAGCAGTTAATGTAACAGATGACAGCTTTCCTAAAAGCCAACCATGGCACTCAGTAGGGTTATTTACAAGAAAGTTAAAATATGTATTCCTAAATAACATATTCTGAATATGAAGTGACAAAGCCTAATAATTGTGTCTCTATTTATCCTGAAGAACAGAAAGAATATTTGATTGGGGGAATTTGGCACTAAATTGTAAATTCTTTGTGTTGGATTAATATCTAAGTTAGAAAAATATGAATCTGCTGTGAAATAAGGGAGTGCAAAAATATACATGTAACATTCTTCACAACTTTATTGCAGAGTATATTTTTACAATAGAAGCAACAGACTAAATAATACTTTGGAAAACTCTAAGTTCCCATACAGAAAATGGATCTCTTAAGAATTTTATGGAGCTGTTTACTGTGAAATTTGTAGTGATATTCTTAGGAGTTAATTTAAGCACCGCTTCCCTTGTAAGCTGCTTCTTGCTGATTTCCTCCATTCCTGCATCCTATTCTTTGTTCCCCAAATCTCATATTTTAGCTTCCAGCATCGACTCCTTGAACTCTCATTGCTCACATTGTTTTTTGCCCTATGTCCCACCCAAAGGCTCTTCTTCCTTTTCCTCCTTGTAGTTAGAGTACCTCTAGATTTTTTTTTAATACCTCCAGCCCCAGCATGCTTAGTTTGCATAAACCCAACCTCTATTTTTTCCTCATCATTCTTCCTCTGCTTCTTTATCATGCAGCTTCTTTCAGTTCTGTAACTACTTTTTTTTTTTTTTTCCACTGACAGGCCTCATGTCTTGCAGGAAGCGTAGCTACCTATTCCTGGTTTTGGGGTAGGTGTGACATGTATTCTCCTTACTCAACAGAGCGTTGCACAAGGAAGGAGGTGGGGAAAGGAGGCAGCCTCTATGCCCGCCAGCTTGCTGCTTTTGGATGTGTGCAGTGCACGTCAGCTTAAGATAAACCCTTTTCTCCTCTTCCATCTTCAGTGACCCAAAGTAAATGTTAACCTTGCTACAGAAAAGAGAGTCTTTAATGGATGAGGGGGAAACAAAACCTGGATGTGATAGTCCTCAGACTTCTTGCCGTGCTCCACCCTTCTGTACTTATCCTGCAGGTAGGAAGTTCCTATATTAAGGAACTGTATAGTGGAAGATGCAGCTCCAGCAATTCTCCAAGTTGATACTGGAACCCACAGAAGTTCTTAGTACTGCTTTGAGTGAACTGTAGGTTATTTCCTGATCCCCTAGCCTTATGACGGTTCTCTCGAGAGCTAAGATGTGGTCATCTTTTGTAAGTAGGCACTTTTTCTTTCACTCCCCCTTCAACTAGCCAAAGCAAATAGAACCCTCGCTTAGCTTAAGACACTAAGTATACATAAATATGACCAAATAGGCTCCTATCTACAAAACTGTAGCTGCTTTTTGTGGTTAACTGAAAAGAGAGGAAGAGAGCTATGAACATCCTGTCGTGGTACGTGTTCAGTGCAGTACCACAGGCGAGCTTCCTTGTACAGTTGCAAAAAAAGGAAGTGGTACATTCTAATAAGTAAAGCATCGCTCTGCCTTTTCTTTTTTTTAATTTGCCTTTTCTTTCCTTATCCATAAGGAAGAAACATGGCCTTTTCAAGGATTTCATTTTCCTGGTAGCCACTCTTTTCAATTTGTATATCTGGAATTTTTCATTTAAAAGTACAGAAGGTTTTTAAAGCGTCAGTGCAACATGAAATGTTGGTTGCGCTCAATTTCTACAAAGAACTTGGTATTGATTCATCACATCACTCTCCTACTGTAAAAAAAAAAAAGAAAAAAGAAAAAAGTTGCATTTCTGAAAGATTTGCCCATATTCATATTCAGTCAATATTTATACATCTGAGATTTCTGTGGAGTGTTACCTTCCTTACCTTAGTTTATAGTTATATATGATGAAAACCTGGTGATGTTTTTGTTTTGTTTGGTAAGGTGGGTTTGATGCTAAATGACCTTTCAGCTGGTACAGTTCTTGCTCGGTCCACCTCATGTTTTCATTTTGTGTTTTTATGACATTTAGTGGATTCTCTCAGTGCTTTATTTCTTCATTGAGACTTTTACTTAACAACATTGTTGAACATCTCTGCCCTTGACTGCAAACAACAATTTCTGTTAGTTACTCTGCACTGTTTCTGCTGTTTAGATGAGGATTGCTCTACTGAACAAATATTCCCCTTGCTGCTGCTCTACATGTCATAGGGTGTCCCCAGGGAGTGCATGCCTTGCACTTGCCAGACCTGTCTAGACTCTACCTTTCTGCGCACAGTAACCAGAATTGACATGTAGAAAATGCCAAAATGCAGGTGTTGTCCAGAAAGGATTCATCCTGTCCTTTCATTCTTCTTGTCCTGCTCTGGCAGCCAGCTGTGCTACCTATAGTCACGCTAGCAGACCTCGAAGGGCGGTGGAGTGAGCTTGGGCAGGGTCTCAGTGGTGAGCAGGGTTGAGTTTGTTGGCACTTGGCCCGGCTGCGGCTGGTGCCAGCGCTCACTCAAGTAATTAACGAGCACGGTTTTGGTAGTGGCATGGGGTGGACAGTCTGAGTATGTAGTGTGTGTAAGGCCGTCCTTGCCCGATTTGTTTTGCTGGGAGGAGCAGAGAAAAAAATCATCTGTTTAGATGTGAACTCTAATGTGCTATTTGTCAAAGACAGCCCTGGTCTGATTTACTAATGCAATCAGTGAGAGCTACCAGGAGACAGGCAACTGCAGTGCTGGGCATGGGGAGACTCCACTGAGCCATCTGTTCTAGCTCTCTCCTTACCAGCATCTACGAGTATCGGAGCAGGGATCAACTCTACTGCTGTTCCCATAATTTCCCATAACATAATGTCTTCTCTGACATTAAGGCAGATTTTCTTGCCAGCAACAGATTCCAAGTCTTACCTCTCTGCTCCTAGAAATTGCCTTGGAAACTGAAAGATTCAGGTGTCTATGAGTTTCCAACAGATTAAAGTGCTTCTGCTTGTAGCAAATTACTGCGACTGACAAATTCTCAAGTGTGTTTGATGTGCTGTGAATACAAACTCATCAGGTGCCTGACCACCTTTTCTGATTTCAGGGTGTGTGTGTGAGGTGGGGAGTCTTCTGGTAAGGAGATCTGATTAATTTCTAGCTGTTCTTTCATAAGCTGCATTATATACAGCAGAATTTACCTTAAGGGATGTTGTGTTTTATTTAGTATGTTTCCTGATTACAGAGCATGGGCCTAACAAGAAAATGTAGTCTTGTTCAAGGCTTTCTTTTCTGATGGCTAGTTTGTAAGAGATTTAAGAGCCGTCTAAGCTGTGTGCCTCTTCAGAGCTTCCAGAGAGATGCTGAGGTGTCTTGGAATCTGCAGCTGATTTTTAGATGGTTTTAGCAGTTTTCTGTCTATTTAGACATAACAATTTGTCTCCTGGTTGAGTCTGCAGGAGTAGAGTAGCATGATTAATGACCATTTAATAACCACAGACATTCTGTCAATTCTGGTACCTCAGCTTACTCATTTGGCTCTCCCAGAGCTGCCAGGGTGTGAGCTCAGGACCTTTTTCAGTTTTGTCTTCCATATCTGCTAGATGTAGAGAACATTTAGGCATCGCTGTTTGTTAGACACTGACCTGAAGCTGTTCAGTTTTAATCTGTGGTCCTACAGGCTTCTCTTCCCGCTCAGTATTTTATTTTATTTTATGTTATGTTATGTTATTTTATTTTATTTTATGTTATTTTGAGGCCTGTGTTTAAGTCAGCACCAGGAAATGGACCCATGGTGATGTTTGGTGCTGTATAAATGGTTCTTCCATGGCAAGTGGTCTTTGCTTCAAAGTTAAAGGGAGATAATCCATCATGGATTTAGAAGCTGAATGCTTTTAATGTTAGTTTTTAGATTATGATTTACATACCAATAATTCTGGCTGTGGTACTTGTGCTAGAAATCAAATGGTGCAGTACCTATATCCAAATAGTGGGACTGCTCATCGCAGATATGTTGTTGCTCCAGGGTCACTGTGTGTAAATTAGTGAAGGGTGTTGAATAGTTGACTCGTATCAAAAAAACGAGCCATAAATGAGAATGCCAGCCTTATCCTAGAGGCCATTTTTTCAAATTGACACTTTTTTTTCCCTCCACATGGGACACTGCTGCAGTGCAGCATGGTGTCCTGTTATGTCAGATTAATCTCATCCTGAAATAAGGTAACTGACGCTTGGATTCTCCAGAGGGCTGTAATGTCTCTCACAGAGCACTGATGTTTTTATCTCAAGAGCCCATGATCTGAGGCTGCAGATCAGCTAACGTGTTACTCTGGACCTCTGTCTCGTGTTCTGCAGCACACAGTGGATGTTGGAGGCCTTTGTGACTTAAAGAAGCCTTATTTTGAAGGATGTACTTTTGAATAACAAGTGTTCTATTAGACATTTTAATCACAAAGTTGACTAGCTTCACCTTAAGTAAATAATGTATGTGCCTTGGATTGAAATTTGGGCCTACCAGAAATCTGTATTTCTGTCTTTTTTTCTTAGATTAAGATCTACCGGTGCTGTCCTATCAGTTTTTGTGCCGGTGTGAAGTTTCTGGTAAACAAATTAGTTCCTAGATATTTTTGAAACTCAGTTATACAATAAACATTTAATCTTATGTTCATAATGTTCAACAGCTTAATAGGTTGCTAAAGGGTCAGTGTGGATCTCTCGTACATCTCTGCAGTTTTTGTGATTGTTTCTTCCAGGAACAGAGATACTCTATTCCTATACCCACACAAAGTGTTTTGAGTAGTGTACCGCTTTTCTTGAGCTCTAACTCATCTCAGTCTCCAGGGTAGGTGCGTTATCTTAATCAAGATATTATCAGAGCAATTGGTGTGCTTAGCTGGTCTCAAAGAAAAGGCAAGCTCATGCAAAATTGGCAGCCCAGTGTGTGCTTTGGCCAGGGAAGCTTCTTCCAGTCATCTGGGCTTCCTCCTTACAGAGGAGTATCTCCTTTCCAAATGTGGAAGAGTATATCATTATATGTCTCTAGTAACTTTTTTATTTTGTCCTCTCCCCCCCCCTTTAATTATTATAAGCAGTACTAATGAGCATACTTTTTCTGTTACTAGATATATTGTTGCACTGCACTGTATTTATATATTATCGTGAAACCAACATTGCATAAATGGTAAATGGAGATTTTTCAGAAAGGTGACAAGCATTTAGGCTGACAGTAGAACTGTTGGAAATTCTCTCAAGCACAAGAATCACTGACAGTAAATATGTTAGTAGCTCCAGAACAGGTTGAAATACTTGGATAAAAACAGCTGAGAAAATGAAGCATGTAACGCTTCAAATCTAGTACTTGACTAGCTTAACGATAGTGGCCGATTAAGTTGCCAGTGCATTGCATGATGATTTTCTTCAGTATTTTCATTAGGATCGAGAACAAAGCTCTATGCTAAAGTATCTTTTTTTATTATTATTTTTTTTGGCTCAACTTTTTGCATTTTGTTAATTCAGGCAATACTAATCTAAGAGTAATTTTCGGACTTAGTAATGCGTCTTCTAAATGTTCTTTAAAACAGCTATTTGCTATTAAGAGTTTATTAAATACACTAAACTACTGTCTTTGTGCTAAAATGATGTTGATGACTTTTTATGGGTTCAAAAAACTCCTATATCAATTTAATTTTTTTTTTTTGCAACTTTGCTCTTCACACAACATTTAATGCTCCTTCAGTACCGTTATAAGGAGAATAAAATCACTTTTGGTTTATCTGTAAATTCAGACCAGTGCTGGCTTTTATCGTGATAAGTAGCACGTTTGTCTTACCTACTGAATAATATTGAAAGGTTATGCTCATGCACAGTAGTACTGAACTAGAGCAAAGCTCATGATCCTCAGTTTTTGCAGAGATGCTCTTATTCTGCCACATCCAATCATGGGTGTTTTAAGAATAAAACTTTGAGAACAGTTTCACACCGGAAATGCAATCTAAAGCTATGTTAGCAGCTCTGCACTAAAAGAAAAATGAGTGTCTTGTTATTTAAGCAGAAATTGGTGTTTTCTTCATGAAGAATAAGCAAGCATAGACACCCAATTGTTGAGTGTCGGAGAGAAATACATCCTGCTGCCTTCTTTCTACAACGTCCTTATTGTATAAAGGAACAACTTCTCAAGTGCAAATTAGTGAATTCTTTGGAGTTTTTTTGTGTTCTAGCAAAGCAAGCAGGCTTGTGGCCCTAACTGACAATCTGGAATTGTAAGGAACTGTGGAGGAAGAGATTGGCTTCTTCAGTAGTTCTTTGCACTTAATTTTGGCTAGTGGATGATAAGCTCAAAAAGAAAAATGTTAACTTCACTGTTTATCTTGAACTACAGAGCCCATATGACGGAATATCACTGAAGTCAAGGCCTTGGTACAGGTCTTAAGAGACAGAAATAGCAATGCCAAAATCCCAATTATCTATAGTATGTTATATTATGTAGCTGGAATACTTCAAAAGAGAAAGAGCCTAAATACGTGGGTAATTATTACTTCTGCTGAAAGGCTATGTCAGAACTAGTCTAGAGGGCTATTTGAGAAGTACTTTTGTTATGTGCTCATGTCACTCCTTTGATACTGCCAGTTCCAGTCTGCTTTTGTGTGTTGCCTTACGATTTTCTAGATCCTTCTGAATTAAGGAGGTAGTGACTATTATTGGTATTAATTGTAATATCTATTACTTTAACCAAGGTTTCATTGCTTGCGATGAAGCTGTATCAGCATTGATGGCTTGTCTGAGACAGTCAAGTAGTTACAGGCGACTAGACTATCAAGTATTACTTGGCGTTCATGCATTTTGGGGAGAACTAACACTAGTCATGTTTTGCTCATAACAAATGGATTATATAGCTCCCTCCAAAGTAGTGGATTTGACTATAACAGCATAATCCTTTTTCTTAATCAGTAGTTCTCAAAGTACTTAACAAAGGTAGAGGTCAATATCTGTATACTGCAGAGGAGGAAACTGAGGCACAGGGGAGAAATAAATACGAAGGTCATACAGCAGACCACTGACAGAACCAAAGCTAAAACACCAATCCCCCAGGTATCTATTTGATGCTTTCCCTATCAGATATCTGTCCCCTTTTTAATGTGTGTGTGCTCTTTTTTAGTTTTGTGTTTTTTTGTTTGTTTTAGCGTTGTATCTGGGGACTGAGCTTTGAATTTGGAAAGCTATTGTATAACTACTAAATCTGCTGTTTTTATAGTAGTGTAATTACTTTTTAAGACTTACAATTGGGGATCATTTATAACAGACTCAAAGCTATAGATATGAAAAAAATATATGTAGGATTACAGATTTCCTTATCTTGACTTAAATGATCAAAACTGTTCAGCTCAAACATCAAGTGCTGCAGGAGGAATCAAAAGGTTAGCTGCTGCACAGCAGAAGTGGGAGGAGTTGCATCTGTAACCACCTTTATGTAAGTGGCCTGTGTTTGCTTTATGGGACAGGACACAAGTCATACAGAATTGCAAGAGACCAGTTGTTGGCTATTACTCAATGAGGTTTTACTTTTAATAACCTTTTCTCAATCTTGGTTTGCAGTTTGAAGGGATTTCTTTGTTTTGCATTGGCATGAAGTTAATGTTTTCTTACAGAAGAGATTTTATTTTAGAACAACTTAAGCTGTTTTGTTGCATTGTTCTCAAGGTGTCTGAAGGCAGCATTCCTGAATGGTTATGGTCCTGTTCCCAAATATAAGGACCTGAAAAAAGTTCACATGAATCTCGGCTCTGCAAAGCAAATGTTCATTTGTATTTTTTCCCCTGTACATGGGAATGCAAGAAGATGTTGGATGGAATTTCCAAGGGCTTAATAATGAATATTCCAGAAGGAGCACAGTTCAGGAATTTCTGAGGTTTATGCTTTACATCCTTTATTTAATCAATTTAGCTGTTGCTCTGAACACTTACAAATGATGGTGCAGATACCATTGAGTGGATCTATAGAAGAAGAAGGGGCGGGGGGATTAAAAAACTTCAGTAGATCTAAAACTTAAGAAAAAGAAATTGTGCCTGTGTTGGTTTTTGTGGTTGAGAGGTCCGTGTTCTGCTTTATTTTCTCAAAGGCATTTTCAGAGAAGTGTGAAGTGGCAGTAATGTGTGTGTGGCAGCAGGACACAGACGATTCTGTCCAAGACCTGTGTGCGCCACCTTTTCAGGAGTTCTGAAAGCAGCTAGATGTGTAAGTGCAACAGCAGCACACAACTGCTGCAGCGTTTTGTCACGTGCCTGCTGCTTGTTCAGCCAACGTTTCGAAATGTTAAGGCATGAGACACAGCTAATGAAGCTAGTAATAATGCTGTCCAGGTAAACAGGAAGTGACAGTATTAAAAGCTTACATGTCATCTAGCAAATTAACTGCTCGCAGAGATAGACCAGGTCATGGTTACGTCATAGCTCTGGAAGGCTGAAGAGTGTATGTGCTTATTCAGACTGAAGTTGTGGGATTTAAATATGTCAATTTAATTAATGGCATGTTGTTTGATTTGATTTTTTAAATCTTAATTGCTGGACATGTGACCCACAGTAGAGCAGCTTTTGTGATGTGACTATTTTAGGAAGCAAGGAGCGTTCGGAAGGAATCGCCAAGCTCTGTCTAGCCAAACTGGAGAGTTCTCGGAAGTAAGTGCTAGAAATGCAAGCGAACTTGCATCTGAGCACACTCAAAACATGTGAGCTGGCTGTAACTGCCCAAGCAAGGATTAGGAGTATCATTCTGTCTGAACTGTGTGTGTAAACGTATAATTCTTACAATGTGAAGAATATAAAGTGTTCTCCCTAAAAAAAAGGGGGAAAAAAGAATACATTATTAAAATGTGTTTCATGTGCTCTACCTATTTCCACAAATCTAGAGTATACTATTTTGAGCTTCTTTCTCTCCTAAATTTCTCAAAAATAAATTCTCCCTATTCTTTATGCTTTTTACTAGGTTTACATTTGCTAAGCACTATTCCCTTGCTTCATCCGTTCCGTTTTTTTTGTTTTGTTTTGTTTTCCTCCATTGTAATGTAACTTAATGGTCCATGGCAGTTTCTCTGCATCAGTAAAAGTTTGTGAATCAGGGTGTTGTAGCTGATCAGAATAAGGGGAATCTGTTCTCCGCTACTGGTGTTCCTTGTTTAAGGAACGAGTGATCAAAACAATTTAGTGTTTTGTGCTATGGTTGCATGGACCTAGCTTAGATTAAGATCTTCATATTTCCAAGATGATATGAAATACCTTAAGTGGCTTTTTGTTGAAAAAAATCTTATTCTGTTTTCAGAAAATCCTGATTTCTTTTTTCTTCTCCTTTCAGATAAGTAAAAAGGCAGCATCCTTACCGCTGTGACTTTACTTAATGAAGCCTAGCTGTGGGTAGGCGTTAAAAACATGAATTTCTTAGCAACTATTCATAATATATTTTTAAATCTGTTGGTAATTATGGGAAATTAAGGAATAAGAAGCAAGCATTAAGCTTAAATTGAACACTGGTGATTTAAACAAATATCTAAGAGCAATAGAACTAACGAGGCTTCTATGTCTTAGAGTTGAGTAATTTTTTAACTTGCACCAAACAGAGCTTCTGCTGTGTTCAGGCACTTACAAAATGTTCTCTTTTATGTGGATTTTGTCAAATGTAATACAAAATTTTGATTTAGCCTTCCCCTCCATGGGGAATCAAAGTAATTAAAGTCTGTCTTCTCAAAATAACTTCCTATAAGTTGCATTAAAATTATAAGATTTGTTTCTAGCTGCTTTGCTGAAATAGGCGAGCAGACTTCAGAACTCCCGTATTTGTTTGTATGGAAAATAGTGTAAGATACTCTTTCTGCACTGCATTTTAAGTTGCATACACAACTGTATTGTCTCTAAAAATAAAATTATTAATTAAAACCCATAGCAGCTCTGAAAGTTTAGTATACTTTTCCTGAATTGCCAATAAATTATTGAAATCAACAATGAGACAACATAACTAGATCTAGATCTATCCCCTAGTCCCAGATGTACAAATACAATTTGTACGCCAATCTAAAGATTGGAAAATGCTGTGAGTTAAAATCTAAATTTAATAGTCAAAATATTGTAGACTCTTTGAAAGGCATAAGTAACTACAGTAAAGTCGTCATGTTAACTGAGGCAATATCATCATACTCTAGTTACACAAGATTCAGCACTCATGAATAGCTTGATCCCTGTTCCTGAGGAAAGAGACCAGGTCAGTGCAAGACACCTCTCTTGTACCTAACTCTCTTGACACCTCTCTTGTACCACCTCCATCATCTCACTCTTTTCCCAGCATTGCTCAGTGGGCCACAGGCCTTGTGATTCCTTAGAGTCAGCAGAAGGTAAAACCAGTCTGCTCTTACGTTACCAGCCTCTCTCCTCGCCATCTACAGCTACCTTCTACCTTCCCTTTGTAAAACTGCAAAGCCAAGTAATTGGCAGTTGACCCTGGTGAATTAAAATACTAAGATATCTTTAAAAAATAGGGAGGGAGTTGATTTGCATTCATATTTCTAGCGGTGGTGCCTGAAGTAGACCTGAACCACTGTGGTTGGCACCTGTGCTTAAGAGATATTTGGATTACCTATGATCTGGGGCTGTCAAATACTGTAGGATTCTGAATCTGATTAAAGTTGTATTTGCCAAGGTTCTGTGACAGTGTTGAGAAATATATTGGTCTAATATAAAAAAGTTCTTCTTGCTGCTTACAATGTAGAAACTGTTAGGTAAACGCACTTACAGGTCATTTGGGTGGCCTAATTAGTTAGGGATCATCCGGATAGTGAGAGGCATAATCAGTTCATCTAAGAAGCCCAGCTAGAGGTGATGGGCAATGCCAGGCTCTGGTGCATGATTCCAGCGCTCACCCTGGCGGTCGCTGTTTGCCCTTCCTAGTCAGGAAGGCAGTGCTGCTTCCATATGGCATGAGAACATCTTAAATGCCAGGATATTGGCAATGTTTTCTCTTAAAACTGCAGAAGGGAATTGAAACTGCCAGAAAGAATGAGCAGGATTCAGTTCTGTATGGCTACCCAAGGCATTTCTTTGAGCAGGGGAGGAGGTTCTTGAGCCTTATCCTTGCAGCAAGCTTTGTGCTTTCTGCGCTAAGAGTAATGGGATAAAACTCATAAGCAGTGCTGAGCACTGCTGGTGCATTTTTTACCATCTCCATCTATTTTGGACACTAAAAAGGAGCTGATCGGAGAATATCATTCAGGTATTATGTTGCCTAATTCTTAATTTTGTTTGCTCTAATTTTTGTTTGTGAATTTGTTAAAGTACTGGCATTTAAAAGTCCAATTGCAGTTCATGAGCTCACATAGTAGAGCTAATGCCTCAAATGACATTTCTGCTTGATCAGCCATTGCTATCTGTTATGTCAACTCCCTTTTTTTCCCCCTGTAGAACCACTCTAAACTAGGGAAGGAAGTATCAGCCACTGAATTACTTCAGTTGACTAATTTCCTGTGGATTAGGGTGACTGCGCAGTTAGCTCCCCTGCACTGTTCTGCTGCTTGTCTTTCTCTTCCACAAGTCTCTGCTGATTTTCCCCATCTCCTGTGATTCAGCTAATTCTGGGCTCTTGGAGACTTCCTCAGCAGTGAGGCTTCCTGTGCTTGTGGTTGAGATCAAGGTTTCGCCTCCTCTCAAGGTGTTCGCCTCCCTCTTGCACCTCTATTCCTGAGCCCTGCCATCTGAGGAAGCCTATAACGTAGCCCTGGCTTAATGGTATTGAATAGCAATATTATTTATTCCTGAAGAATTGTTGCAGAAATGAGAGATGTGGTAGGAGCAGCCAACACCACCTGGTCAGGCTTCTTCTGCCTGTTGGCTTGGATGCAGGAGGATTTCCACCACGGTCTGTGTTTGAAGCAGGCTTGTTTGTCACAGGTGCCCTGTGCACCAGTGGTATCATTGGTGAGGACAGCTTGTATCAGCTATCAGCTTCCTTTATAGGTTTTTGAGGAACAGGCTGAATCACTGCAAGCCATTAATTTGACAGGCTACTTCAATGAATAGTCGCTCCAGAAGCTTGTGGTATCTCCGGTATCTCCTGCCCAGCTTCTAGGCAGGAAGCTGACACTGGCTGATGTGATGATGTTGGTCTTACTGCGAACCAGTTACAGCAGGGAGAAGGTGGCTCCACGAACCTCGTGTTGGTAACGCGTGTTCTGCGGGAAGCAGGGACGGGACCAGCTCGGTCAGCAGAGCCGCCAGTACAGAACTGGCAAACCCGACCTGTTCCTGCCTCAGAGGTAACCAGTTCGAGAGGTGTGACAAGAGTACAGGCATCTCCAAGCTTGTCCTCCCACATAGCATTGATGCTGGCAAACTTGAAGGAAACTGAGGGGTTTTGTCCCCTCCTTTTCACCTACAAGTGCTTCCCCCCTGCGACACACACAGTGTTCAGTTTGTGGAAGAGCTTATTTCTTTTCTGTCCACCTTTTGAAACTCTGGAGGTGTATAGGAAAAGCAAGGTCTCATCAGAATTGTTATATAAAGCACTAGGGTCAACTTTAAAAACATTCTTCTGAAAATGCAGTAATAATTTTAGGTAATAAATAATATCAAAAACTACTATAGTACATGAAAAAAAACACTAGAGTATTTAATGGCACTCCTGTAAAGTCAATGTCATGACCTCGCTTGAAGAAATATTTACACATAATTAAAACCAAACAACGAGGCTTTTAGATGCAATATTAAGCTTGGGAATGCTGGGTGAGAAATGTGCTGTGTGCAATAGCTGACTTCACAGCAAACAAATGCTGCTTCAGAAAATGCAATTGAATGTTTAAATTATGACACTGGCTTGAGTGTTCTCAGACCCTGCAATTCTGCAATTAAAGTTGAAGAATTTTTAATTGAACTCGTCTGGCTGGGATTCATAATGAATAGCAGGCAGTGAAATTTATGGCCATGTGCTTTTGCAAGCTGCAAGTTTTCCTAGTAAGCTTGCAAGTTTTTGAAGGTAGTGAATGATCAAAACTAAATGATTTTGCCACCTGTCTTCCAGAAACTGAGTAACATGAGGCATAACAGCATTGCTCTGTATTTTCCTAATTCGCCCTCTCTACACACTTGTAAATTTTTTCCTCTCTCTGATATCCCTTTGGAAAAAATAGTAGGGCATAACAGTGGAATTCATAATTATGATCTAAGATGCAAAAACCTCACTGTATTCTGAGTGCTAGGAATTTGCATAATGCTAATTAATAAGTTAAAGTGTAATTTAATTCTGGGTTTGGTAAGTCTGAAACAGCACCTACTTTAGATTCAGTAAAATTGTTTTTTAACATTCCAAATAAGCTTTACGTGCCAAGGAGCACCAAATGTTAATTATATCTATCATGATTATGCAGAATGAGAGTTTACTCTGTGTAGTATTCTTACTTCTACTCAAGTGGTAGGTGATTTCCATGACTGGAAAATTCATAGGAATGAGTGAAGAATTCTGTGCTGGCTTAAGGCTGTTGTCAGGGACTTAAACATTTTACTGATTTACTCAATTCAGTCGCTTCTGCGATAGGAAGCAATGTGTAGAAGGAAATCCTTCTTGATAGCAATCAACCATAGCCTTCTGTGCTTTAAATTAGGGCATGTAAGTCTTGCCAAGGCTGCCTACTACTCTAAGTGGTTAATGGGAGTGGAATTGGACTCGTTCGGAAGGTCGAAAGATTTTGTGTTTGGGCAGCGGGACAGTTGTATTTGGGTGCGATGCTGCCTTAGTCACAACTGTAGCATGGCCTCGTCTGTGCTCCTCGCTGTTTTGTGTCTCAAGATTTTTAGTCAAAGAATGAGCTGGAATTGCAAAAACAGAATAAATCTGTTAGCATAGGTTTTGAACAAAATCTGGCCAACTGCAGTCAGAATTAAGTCTTTGTCCATTTCAGTTGCAATGTAAGGGAAGAGTAACACTTATACCTGCACTATCCATCAGCTGTCTATGTTGGTGTGGTAGTATGGCCAATTCAAGATTCCCTTTCCTTATCTGACAAGTTCAGTTGTGATTAAAATATTCATGTTGCTCTGTAGATTACAGGTAGAATTTTTTATATATACATATTTCCTTTTAGAGCATTTGAAGAAGCAACTGCAAAGCTTTCTTCAAGTCATTTCTGCTAAACTTTTACTGTAGGTTACAGGAAAGATGAGCAGTCAGTTCTAGGACGTCCAAAGAAGTGACCACAAAAAAAGGAGTGAAATCCCTGTCTTTACCCATGGGAGCTGCATTATGGTTCTTGGACAAAGACTATTAATCTTTCTTATGCAGTATCTGACAGTCTAGATAGTTACTCTCATGCTATTTTAGGCGAAAAAAAATGAGATTTGTTGATAAGAAAATCCTAAAAAGCTTGTGTGGCAATTCTTTTCATCATTGTTAACCTGTTGAAATGGAAGTATGATGTGGGTAATGGTGAAACGTAGATAATCTTATAATGCAACAAGATATGTTTTCATTCTGCATGAGTCAGCCACTTTGGCAAGACATTGATAAAGGGGATGAGGAAAACCTAATATAGAGCCCATTACTCAGGCTAGATATGATCCTTCAAGAAAGGTCTTGGAATTACAATAGATCTGTGAAACATCTACTTCATGTTCTGTAGTCAGAGGGAAATAAGAACAGAAAACAGAATTAGAACTGCAAAATAGTTGAGGTTGGACTGAATCTCCAGAGATCATCTACTGTAACCCTGCTCAGGCAGGGTCAGCTAGGTCTTCATGGTTGGAGACTCAGCAACCTCTCCAAGTAATCTATTCCAGTGTTCATTGTTTAAACAAGAAAAAGAAAAAGTTTACCTTAGATTCAGACAGCGTTCCTGTGTTCCATTTTTTTTTTTTTTCCCCCAGTGTCTCTTGTCCTGTCACTGGGCATCAGTGGGAAGAATCTGGCTCCTCTAAACCTTCCCTCGGATATTTATACATATTGATAAGATTATCCCTACCATCTTTTCTTCTTCAGGCTAAACAATCAAACTTTTTTTTTTTTTTTCCTCGTATGAGAGATGTTCTAGTCTGTACTTGTTCCATAATTTTTTATGCATAAATTATGCCTATAGTAAAAAAGTACGCTTAGGAAGATTTCTGCTAATTGAGGCCATCTGGTCTGGAATAATCCTCATCTTATTTCTAAAGCAGGATGGTTTCATACAACCAACTGGGAATGATCCTAGCTCGTGTGAATTCCCAAACCGTGCTCAGGAATTTTAGGAAGTGGCTAGTAGTCATAGACTAAAATCATGCTGGGAAATATCAGATTTGCTGCCCAAAATAAAGCACAAAATTGATGAATACTTTGCTAAAAGATGAAATGTAAACTTGTAATTTTATCTGAAAACTAATAGTTACTTTTCCTTTTAGACTATGTCTTCAGCAGTTGTTCAAATATATGCAGCAGATCGCAATGCCATGTGGTCAAAGAAGTGCTGTGGTGTAGCTTGCCTTGTAAAGGACAATCCACAGAGGTCATATTTTATCAGAATATTTGACATCAAGGTAAGTACTTTTTTGGCTTTCTTATTTTTTCCTTCTTTTCGCTCTTTAAACTCTGTTGTATTTAGTTTTGAATTGAATGAATTGCTACATGTACAACTTCATGCAAGAATGCTGAAGTCAATAGATGTCATACTGGAAGCAGTGCAAATACAATGCTTATTAATAGATATTTGTGCAATTTTCTCAGCTTTTCTAAATTCAGTAATTTCATCAATATCAACTCTTACGAAACAAAGTTCAGGTGTGAGTTTTCTTACAATTCACAGAAGCAGTTTTCTACTAATCTGACTAGTAAAACTAGTGTAAATTAGTATAATGTCACCTGTATGGGTAGCTGTCAGAAGAGCAGGTGTCTGCTCATTGTGTGATATTTTCAAATTAGGTATGAGAAAAAGAAGCTTTAAGATTGATGTGTTGTTGCCTGTGAAAATTGCGGGACAAAAATATATTTTCCATGATGTGTATGTTCATACTGAAGATCTGTATCCTGCTGTAATATTTCATTCAAGACAGATTAGGAAATAGGAGCTGAAGTGTTCACAGCACGTTTCCATAAACCCAGACAGGGAAACATAAGTCCTCGTGACTTTCAGGAAGACTTTGGAAGGCTTCCCGTTATCTCTAGGGCTAAAAGCAGCTCGTTAGCTGTGAGCGTTCAGAGCTTGGCTTCTGTCATTCACTCCGGAATGCCTCTTGGCATTCCTTGAGATTTGGCCACCTCATTATTAGATTTGAGTGAAAAACTTGTTCCTTGGGTATCATGCTGCCGTGCCACAGATACGACCTTACAAAGGTGAAATTTTCTTGAAGTTACTGTTTGAAGGCTGACCTGGAGGTAGAAAACATACTGGTAGAAGCTGCCTTCATTGTAATGACTATTGTAACTATGTGATTGTTGGTGCTGTTATCACGGCTCTCTTGTTATTACTGCCAGTATTAGGATTGCAGATTTGGAGAATTTGAAAGATATTTTTCAAAGCATGCAGGAATTTGAACAGAAGGCAGTGACTTGGAATTGTTTGGTGCCTCTGCATGTCCCAATCTGCTTTGAAGCCATTCTTTGGGTGAGTGGCAGGGTAGATGCTTAACACAACAGAGCTTCAAACTTTTAGTAAATTCTAATGTGAAATGAGTTAAGCTTGGCAGTTTGATTTCAAAATATTTATATATACGTATATATTTTCCCTTTTTGTTTTCTTTTCAGGATGGGAAATTATTGTGGGAGCAGGAGCTGTACAATAACTTTGTATATAATAGTCCTAGAGGATATTTTCATACCTTTGCTGGAGATGTGAGTCTCAATGTCTTTGAATGCTTATTTTAAAATATCCTTTATTTATTTGCACAATAGCTTCTTTTAGTACAATTGAAGTCTTCGCCTTCATTGTATAAATTGCTTATAAAATACAATATTATTCCTTGTAGATTTTTGTTTATAAATCTTTTTTGTGCCTCACCTAGAAAATTTAATCCATAACACAAGCATAATACATTTTCACTTACATGATGATGCAAGTTTCATGTATCCTTAAAGCAAATTTTTTTTGCTCCCTTTGATTTCAGCCTACAAGATCCTGCTCAATTTTGTTGAAGTATGAGCTTTAGAAACTTGATTAGAAGGGGAATATCCCATAGTGAGAATGTTTCGTTCAGACTTGGTGCCAAATTTACCATGTGGTGTTTTTCTTGTTTTTATTTTCTTGGTTATGTCTTCAAAAGATTTAAGAAAACATTTAAGAAAGCCTTTAAAGTGTTTTCTTAGTCATGGGTGGGGGGAATATTAATGTTTTTCAGACATGTCAAGTTGGTCTTAATTTTGCTAATGAAGAAGAAGCTAAACTATTCCGAAAAACAGTAACAGATTTACTTGGACGACGGCAAAGAAAATCTGGTAAATATTCAAATTAATCTTAAGTTCAGGCTTGTTTATGTTGTCTTTTTGGGGGGAGGCAGGAAATAATGTCTACGTCTGAAAGCTCCTGGAGCCATTACTGGCATATTTATATATAGAAGTAATTGCATTAGGAAAGCATGTTTCATTTTTCTACTGTGCAAAAATTTTTTTTTCTGAAGTTACTTGGTGCTCTTTGCTGCTATTTTCCATGCAGGTTGGACTCCCAGATTATGGTGTTTGAAAATATAGACAAGGAGGAAGCAAAAAGTTTAAGTTGTCAGTGGGAAAACTAGAAATCTTCCTGTAATCTGTTTTCACATTTGACTAAACTCTTTTAGCTCTGGGCTGTTTATAACTAATTTGCTTAAATTCAGCCCAAGTGGGTTGTAACGAAGGCTTTACCATCTGGGATGTTCAGGAGTCCATGTGAATGAATTATTGGCATTGGTCCAGTGTTTAGCAGAGAAACGTCTCTTATTCACAAGCAGGAATCTTGTCAGAAGCCAAGAACAGAAGTCGCAGTGTGTCTATAGTGTTGCTAGCAGCACAGGACGGTGTGAAGCATGACATGCGTTTTGCCAGCTGCACGATGCCTGAGAAACATGGTCACAGGTCTGCAGGGAGCCTGGGCGTCTTACAGATCCTGTCTGGGTCCTTTTATGAAGAGCCCATAAACAACTTGCCTGCCTGGCAGGCATGTGACTGTGAAGAATAAGCTGATGTGGGCTGGGCACACACGGGTGATCTCAGACTTGCTGTAGACAGTAGCATGGGCTTATGTCCAAGCTGCGAGGTGCATTTTTATAGTCCATTCGGGACTGGAATTGCATTAGGAGTTCAGTAGAGTCCAATGTAAAGATAGGAATCCCTGGTCTTGCAATGCCATCCTTTCAGGTATTCTCAGTAACCTGCTGATCTGTGTAGTCATTTAGGTTTCCACCGGGTAAAGTGCCTCAAGCATAGGGCTTTCAGTCTGGAAGCTTAAATGCTTTTTTTAAGTTTACCCACAGGCAAAGTTAGAATGAGGGCACTAAGAAGTGGCATTAATTATGTATGTTTTTGAAATGTAGAGTAAAAGTAATTTTGCGTCAGCTTACATATCTTGTTCTCAAAGTTTCATTCTATTAGCTATCATCTGTCTAAAAACCAAGGTACAGTGCACAGACATGACTTGGGAGGAAATATATGTCCAAGTTGTTGGCCATGGTAAACTACGTTTGAAAACGCAGTGGTTTAGTCAAAAACCCTTCTCCTGTTCACAGGATGTTCTTCCTCATGTAGTTTTTCTTCACAGGACAACAAAAGTTTTCCTGCTTATACTTTGAGCAAATGTCTTGGTTTCTGTGCTCAAAGCCACACTGTAGCATGAGCTTACTAATATGTTTAACTACATGTTGAAGACAACTTTTTTAAAAGAGCTTCTTTTTTTCTTTTTCAGTTTTAAAGCAAGAATTAAAAAAAAAAAGGCGCATGGCGGGTGGGGGGAGGGAGGGTCCTTGAACAAGCCACCAGACGGAGTTCGTATTTATGCCATGGATGGGATTGTATCTAATTGTGAATCCAAAATAACAGGCTTTACACTTGCCCAAGTCATAACCTGAATTGCAAATTGGCATAATACTCTTTAATGCAATTAACCTTTCAAAAATAGACCTTGTGTAGTCTGGTAGATGCTCTTTCTATTTAAAGGGATTTTGCTACTTCCCAAAATATACTTCACTTCATCATGGTGCCACCTGACATATTTTCTACTGAAATGAGTGCTCCTCGTGATCACTTAGTAGCATCTTTTGCCATTCAGGGCTTGCTGCAAGATTTATCCAGGAGTCTTTTGGAAAGCCCTTGTCGCTGGGAGGTAGCAAGAACAAAAATTCTTCCTCAGAAAGCTGGGGAATATCGTATGCAGAATATCAGGTAGCTGCAGACCAGGCCAGTCTTCTGCTCCCTCTGACTGTACATGAAGTGTGTCCCGCCGTGTGGGTGACGCTAGAGGCAGCGCATCGGGGCCCCACAGAGGGGCACGTGCAAGTCCACGCTGAACACGCACGAGCAGTTTGTTTATGGAGAGGGTGTGAGAGAGAGTAGAATGACAGAGAAGGAAGGACAGAAGGGATTCATGTGAAATCTGCATATACCGGGGTGTTTTTTATCTAGCTAAATTCTTATTTTTTTAAAAAAAAAAAGGTCAAAATTAGATTCTTATCCCTAGGAAGAACTCGTGACTTTTGGCCGCAGATTAACCTTTGTATATACACCCAACAAAAATTACTGGGAAAAGTGTTTAAAGTGCCTCAATTTGTTTTCCGTTAATTTATCTCTTGAGCTCTGTTTCTCCTAATAAATGTTGTAATGGATTCCCTTGATTTAGCACAAGGTCACTCAACATTTCCTGTGAATGCAGAGTGCTTTTGCCAGCATCCCATCCTCTGCCAAATGACTTGCTCTCAATCCTGCACTCTCCTTTACTGTTTCTTTGAGTTGCTGCTTCTCGGATAGGCCTGTAAGTGCTCCAAAAGTTGAGCAGCCTTTTGGCCACCCAGCACAAGTAGTTCTTATACGTTCAGGGAGAGAAAGCACAGTATTAGGCAAAAAAACACCCTTTTTTGTCCGCCAAACCCGATACCCTCTGCTCCAGTTTCCATGCATAGGCTTGCCCGCTCAGCCAAAGATGATTCTCGGAGGTTTTTCTCCTGTTCATCTGATGAAGGTTGCGTGACCTTGAGAAGTTCTTTACTCCCACCTGAAGATGAGTATGCCAGGTCAAAATGCCCAGCACACTTAAGTGTGGGGTGGGTTTTATTTTATTTAACTTGGGTCAAAACAGTCTGGACATGCCTGCAGTCTTGGAGAAGACCATGTGTGTGTCTTGAAAAATATGACTTAGGCTTACTGAAAAGTCAACTGTCTACTAAAAATTCCTGTTACTACAAAACTCTTTGGAGTCCTCATCAGATTGCAGTTGTTCTGGATTGAAAAGGAGGATACACAGTCTTTCTTATGGAACCATGTTGTATGGCAGAAGAGATGATAAACTGTGGTGTTACACCCTGTACAGTTAAACCCCACACTTCTAAGAATGTGTGCATAGGTATGCCAGTAGTGTAAATGTAATTGAACTACACGTCTTGAAGGATGATTGCAGTAGGTAAATGTGTGAGGCAGAGAGCCATGAACTGTAGGTGAGGGAAACACCTTTTAAAGGAGAGTTTAGCATTACAGACTGGCAGGAATATCTAAGGGTCCTGAGGTGTTATGTGTTTGCAACTACATTTTAACATTTCAAACAAAATTCTTCATGCTCAGTGAAACAGTTAGGCTTAGTGAGTAAAATAACAGCATTAGTACTTAGGAGATTGAGTTCTGTTCTGTTTTTCAGTTACCTGGTAACATTAGGTAAATTGACTTGCCTCTCTCTCTTATTCTTTGCATATAAAACAAATAATCGTGAAGTACTTTGGGGTCTGTGGGAGAACATCACTGCTTAGAAGTGCTGTTTGTGTTTCAAATTAAAATGAAGGACCTGGTCTCATTCACTAGTAATGAAAAAGTGTTATTTAGAAATCCTGTGTTGATGGGTTATGTCAAAACAAAGTCATTTGAAAGCTGCTTGCTGACTGCAAAATTTGGTGAAGTGTTCTAAACGTCAGAAACTCAGCCATTTTGTTATGTTTGTTTAATTTACTCACTTAAAATTAGTGCCTATTTCTAAGTTTTTCTTATAGTTTTATAGTGCTTAATTTTGTTTCAGTTGAGTAACAAGTAGGCTTTGAAATGTTTTTAGGTTCTTAAGAGTGAGTTCAAGGTCATTCAAAACTGCACTAGAAAAATAAGATTTAAAATGAAAGTTTCCAGTGATACCAATGAATAAACAGCTCATTTTCTTTTTCTTTCTTTTTTTTCCCACCAGAAAAAAGACGAGACCCACTGAATGGTAAGCTTTTTGCATGAATCACTGCATTTTATTTTTTTTCCCAATTCTGTCAATTATTGTTGCTGTGCATCTTTGCTTTGGACTTGGTCAAGATAGTTATGTGGTGGAGAAAGCAGTAAATTTGTATGTTGGAGGTTAGTGTATTTGTTTTGCTTCTGTTCTTTGGTATTTGTTTAGTTCTTGCTCGGAAGATTTGTGGCTTTTGGAGGAACCTGTTTTATAGCAAGTAGAACAGAAGCCCTTCTGCCTAAACTAGGAAGAAATCTTTGTATTTTAATTTGCTGCTGGGTTTTTTTAGAATACATGTATATCAGGTTGTCACACAGAACCTTGCTGAAATTGAAGGGCAATTATAAGGGATGATATTTATTTAAAGATTAGTTTAATCGTGACAGAGTTCATAAAACATTTCTAAAATCTGAGATTCGATATATGCAGCTAACCCAGTAGCATAGTCTTTTGGACATATAGTGCATGTTGTTCAATGGTGAACATTTTTCTTTGCATACAAGGCTTATTTGAACACATTTTGCTGGCATGAAGATGCAGACTCCCTCAGATGGTTCTCCCATCACTAATTTGATGGAAGGTATCAAAACTAAGTATAACTCGGATTGAAAAATGTTATCATTTATTCTAAGATCAAGTGAAAAATGCACATCAGAGAATATCAAGCTTAGTTAAGACTTCTACCAACCCACACTGAACCTAAAAAGTGATTTAACCTGTTGGTGATTGTAGCATAGGTCATATTGTAATGACTGTTAGTTTGCTACTTGAGCAGAGATATCATCAACTGATTATCTGACGTCCTTCAACCCTGAGGACAACTGTAAACCTGCAGAGTTGAGGAGGTGGCCTTAACTTTTCACTAACCAAGGTGTCTAAGCATCTTGGTAGGTAGGTCACAGAAGTAGGTGATTGCTAACCTACTTCCAAATAAAGCCTTCATAGTGTAGAACATTGCTCAAATAAATTAATGTTTCTGTTCTCATGAATATTTAAGTTTTGAGGAAACACAGACAGTAATGTGGGTAACTCCAGGTTAGTTGGTCATTTCTGATGCCCACTTCTTCAGTAGGATTCCTTCCGTGACTTTGATCCTCCGGGTTTCTTTAGACTTCAGCTTGGAATTGTTCTCCCTTTTCAGCAGTGTTTGCCTCTGCTCACCTGAACAGCGTCTTCTTTGATAGCAGTGTCTGCAGGGCAGAAGGGAAAGTAAAACATTAGTCGTGGTACCATGTGCTACAAAATAAAATAGCTTTTGTCTCTACTGTGTTTACCTACAATAATACAAATCATTTGTCTGACTCGCTATCTCTGAGTGGGGGAAAATTGGAGAAAATGAAGCCTGTGAAAACTTGTATGTTAAAAATATAAATGGAAGTCTCTGTTATTCATTCTGTTATAGCCAGGCAGCAGCAGCTTCTTAGAAGAAGAATGCTGATGGGCTTAAACGTGCAATACTTTGGTCCTATACATTTTTGCTGACCTGTTCTATAAAAAATACAGGTTTTTGCCCAGGTTTTTTGCCCACTACTTATGCTTATAATCAGTAGTCAAAGCTCTGAGCACCTCTGCATTTTACTAACTTGGGGTGCCTGTGTCCCTTTTAAGTTTTCCTTGAATTTCATAAAGCTTGTCTGCTTTACTGATAAAGGAGGTAGGGTTTGGTTAGCTGTGTTCCTGCCTTCTGCAGCCTCAGATGAGACATGCTCACAACACAGACGATGGCCTTCAGACTCCTCAGTGCTTGTAATTCAGTCTAGAACAGACATATGTTGTCGGGGTTTAACTGAAGAAGCAGCTCTTGTAGGGTAAACTGGGTTTTGTGTTGCTCTCTGCATACAGTGAAAATTTATTTTTCAAAAATGGGTTACCTGCTTTTTTGTTTGTTCGTTTCGTGCTGTGTATCAGTACATAGTTACTCAAGAGCTGAGAAACAGGAACAGTCCCATCTCTGTGTGCATGTGGTCCCTGCGTGGAACGCTGTGGGGCATTTGCTTTCAGCTGGGGCTTGTTTAGATTTTCTGCATATGTTAAGGCAAATGTAAAGTTGTATGGGAAAAATATTATTTGTTTTGGGAGGGGATCTTTTTCAGTGGTAGAGATTAAAGCATTTTTTAGTTTTATTTTGTTTTTACAGAATTGCAGGATTAAACCAAATTAGCATTAACAGTTATATAAAGGGTGTTAGCCTGTAATTTCCTGGGATTTACGTCCTGCTCTCATTTGTAATGACGAGGTCTCTTTATGCAAATAAAGAGGAATTATTGTGGTTGAACTGACCTCTTAGTGAAGTCCTGCCTGAAAGAAGGATTTGTCAGACAACTAGGCTTTGAGGGAATCTCTAAAAACCTTGTGACAGACTTATTTCAACTGCTGGCTAGAACAGTTTGCAGTTATTCTTAGGCATCTGTTCAAGGCTACAGACAGACCAGAGATGTTCTAAAATACAAAGAATTTTCTAAAGTTGAAAATATTTCAAAATGTTTTGTACCACTTTTTCTGGAGATATCACAGATACTGATAGCAGTGGATGCTTAAAGCCACTCTACTGTCAGGTTCTTCCTAATGATGAACTCTACCTGCCCCTCTCATCTTCGTTTATCGAGCTGTCTATACCTGACGGGGAAGGTGCATGTATTATGATGGGAAAATTTTTGCTGGATATAAACATGGCAGTTCTAGAAGAATATAATTCTTTTCAAGGTTCTTATATCCCTCATGGACATCTAAGAGCTAAGGCTGACGGTAAGAATAACTTTGTCTTAAAGATCTTTCTGTGATATCTAGAATGAATATTAGTATTGAGGAATCAGGCTATCAGATCTTAAGTTGAGTTTGGGTAAATAATATTTCGTTTTGAAAGTGTCTCTTTCTTAATATAATTTTTTTATGGTTAACCTAGGCCTTGCATGCAAAAAGCAAGGCGTATATGGAAAGCCTTGGTCAGCTGTGAGTAGACTGAGAACTTGCTAGCAGTTTAGCATTTTTGTTTTAAGTTTGTGTTGCTTGAAACTGCAAATATCTGTAACAGTAAGGGAGTCTGATCAGTGGTGGAATAGAATGGGAAATGCTGCAATGTTTTGTATTAAGCTATGAAATAAGGACTGTAATTGTCCATTCATCCTAAAGAAGTGCTTAACAGCACGTTTAAGTTTGCTGTGGATAGCACTGACCAATTAGTGAATTTAATGCTAATTCTAAGTGTTGCCTACAAATTCCTGTGCGTAGCAGTATGCGGTCAATATGTGGTCAATGTGTGTTTTACTGCTCTCACAAGACAGTTGTCTAGACTGTAGCATTGCTATTTTTGCAGTTGCTGCTAGCAGCAAACACTTGCTGTTCCTTGTGCCATTTCCATGCAGTTTTAAGTCTTGTCCTCACACCGTTACAGTGGGATGTAGGAGCTGCCAGACGAGCTTTGTCTAGCTCAGTATCTTGTTTCTTTTTTTGTATATTGTTCAGGTCAATTCTAGATACTTGCTGTGGAGGTGTTAATCTGCAAGTGCCAGATAATTCACCTGTCGCAGTGCCTGCTGCTTTCTGCATCGGTCTGCACTGTGCAAGCCCAGGTGTCGGGAGGCTGCTGTCAGGAGGTGTAGGGAGACTGTGTACTCCATACACACACAGTCGTGAATAGATGTCCAAATATTTTCCTCTACCAAAGTCTCATGTTTTTTCTCATCCTCTTTAGTGTGAGGTCAGAAGCCTGAGTTTAAGATAAACTATTTAAATTGACTTGCAGGCTGTAGCATAGCAAATTGGAGGAGAATGGAAGATGGCTTCAGTTTTGGAAGAATGAGATTGCTGATCCTTGTAGATATTTTTGTTTTGTTTTTTAAGGACCTACACCATAGACATTCACGAACAACAAGCTTAAATTGCTTCTTAGTGTTTAAATACTACTATCATGTAAGAGCTATCCTCAGTGGAAACTAGAAGAAAAAATGGGTGGAAAAGCTGCTAGAAAAGATCCTTTGCTAGTGTTATGTAAATAACAGAAACAAATAGAATACTGAAATTGGCAGGAGTTTAATTCAGATGCATTTAAAATAACTGCATGAGTTATTTTAACACTTCTGATTTGTTAATCTTGAGGATGAGGTATGAGAATTTTAATTCATAATTCAAGTGTTTAATTTGTGTTCCATGCTGCTTTTATTGCTAGTGCTCTTCAAGCTCCATTTTTGTCTGTGTCTCAGGTTATTTTGTGAACCAAAGAATGAAAAATCCTGAATAGCTCTGTAAAGGCTCCAGTGCTTCAGAGACTTCATAACATGTACAGAGTGAAGCCTATCTACAGTCTGAAGTTCTTGTGTGTGTGATGCTCTGTGCTCTGTGCATTTCTGCTGTAGCAGAAATCATTCCCGTTTGATGTTTGCTAAGCGAAAGATCCCCTTTAAGATCAGTTTACTGTGCTGTCAGGGCATTCTGGTGTCACTGTTTTATTTATGGAAGTCAGAATACAGAATCTAGGATTGTAGTTACAATTGTATGTACAGACATACCTTAATGTTTCTTGTTCTGATGAATAAAAAAATTCAAGAATTCTGTACCCATTATAATTTTTAGTTTCAAATCATCTTTTTTGCCAAAATTACAAAAATTAAATTCCAGCTTATAAAACTGTGCTGTGATTGCTCTGCTGTAGCAACTTTTTTTTTTCTTCAGCAAGTAATTTGGTTAATACTTCTGACATCCAGCAACTCAGTTGTGTGTGGAACACTGGCTATGGTACACTTATCTTCCCATTCAAAAAGAAGTGTATATGTAAGGAGAGGGAGTGGGGGCTTAGTAGGTTAAGTAGGATTTTGTTTAAGCAGTAGTAAAAATCTTCTATTTTTTTTTTTTCTTCACAGGTCCAAATCTTCCAATGGCAACTGTTGATATCAAAAACCCAGAAATTACAACTAACAGATTTTACACTCCACAAGTCAACAATATTTCATATACCAAAGAAAAGAAGAAAGGAAAAACTAAAAAGAAAAGATTGACAAAGGCAGATATTGGGACGCCATCTAACTTCCAGTAAGGACGTTTTTGAGATTTGCCAATTCCACATGCCAGTATTCCAGGTTTAAACTGTGTGAGAGTTGGGTCACCTCAACTACAGGGGCTGTGAGCCGGCACGCTGTGAGGTCTAAAGCTACTCAGGACACGGTGAAGTTCACTTCAGTTCTAAACACAAGTAACTTGCTATCCTGAAGTCACTTAGCTGCATAAAGATGCCTTGGTTAAGTGGTTGGCTTAACAGCCTCATTGATCAACTGTTTAACATCATGGTCTTAGGCTGTGGCTGTAAATTGTCCTGCAAAGTGTGCCTGCTGGTGTGGTTTTGCAAGGTAATGGAGACAGTACAGCCCTGTGGTCATCTTTGGCTTCCTGTTTGTAACATTACTTAACTCTGGTGGCACTGTGTCTTGTGACAGAAGTACAGAATTCACTGGAGGCCTGTTAAGGATCAATTGAGTTTGTTTTTTAGAATTTCTTATGTGATAGCTGCTGCTATAGAGGGAAAATGTTGTTTGGGAAAGCTCTGCTTGAATTTACTGAATTGCTGATGGTTTATTGAGTGGTAATTTGATTATTTGATCTTCAGCATTTTAGAATAAAATGCTGCTGTTTTAACAAATAAAAAGCTTGCGTTAATTGCAGGAAACATTCGTTTCCCTATAAATCTTAGTAAGTATTAGGATTACATCTCAAGTTAGCGAGCCCTTTTCTTTTGAAGTGTTTTTTGGCATCATTTACACTGATATGCTTTTCTAGACTAAAAATCCCTAAAATAGCACTAGTGCTGCTAGTTAGCATAATTTATTATGATTATAGTAATATTATAGTGTTTTGAGAGAGCATTCTGTAGAATAGGGCAGAGGACAGAGAATAAAGGAGAGGCTGAAATCCCTCCGTGCCCAGGCTGCGCTCAGACACTTCAGACATCTTGCTGAGCGGAGAACTGACAGGCTACATCTGTTCATTCCTCTCAATACAGGAAAAACAGAGAAAATACCAAAGTGAGACTTAATCTGTAAGGAAATTGAGTAGTTGGTCACTCCTCTAGCCATGCTGATGTTGGCTTGGCCCAGGCAGATGAAACTGCAAATCACATTTAGCCTCTGATCAGAGCTGTTGGAGGGGTGTAAAGTAGCACAGATAATATACTGAGTATGAGACTGTTTATATTGTCTGCCAGGCTCTGACAGTTGTGGAACTCTTTATGTGCAGTCATAAAATATTCAGGTTGTCCTAGAAAAGCTGAGAATAAGATGATATAAAATATTTAATGAAGTTCAAACAAAGGATACGTTCTAGTTTGTGTCAGAATTTGTATACAGGCTAGGGTTAAATGTAATTTTAAATTGTATATAGTGAACCTTTGCAAAAGGAGCTTGAAAATGTGTGAATTTCAGTTTACTATTCTGAGCAGCTCAAAAAAAGAAAAAAAAAGTACTTAATTTATCTTAGAGCTTCCTGTACTTTAAAAAAATATCACAGGACCCATGGTTACCTTAAACATTTCCAGAGGTTTGTTTTTCCTTGCAGTGCATAATGTTTGTGGTCATTATGCACAAGTAACTTTTATTTTCCTTTCTTTGAAGTATGAAAAAATAAATGAGAAATATTGTTAACGTTTTACTTCTTAGGAACATTAGTATCTGTAAAGTTCAGTAATAATTTCTGATTAATAGTATCATGCTCACAAGCTTTTTAAAATAACGTTATGAAGTGTACAGGCATGTAGGGAGGAAAGTATAAGATTATATTTGCTAGTAAACTTCTGTTAACTTGCCTATGCCAGCTTAATACATTATAAATGGGTTTGAGACTATATATATTTGGAAATACGTGCCTAGTTTACACGAAGCAAGCTGTATCTTAACATCCAGAATAATACCGTAAGTCTGACTGTATGGTGGTAATAGAAGGAATTCAACATGCTTTCCATTTAAATAAATCTTATAAATTATATTAATATTTAAGCAAAGCAAAGAGTTTCTAATTCTGCCTTTTCTGTAGGCAAAACAAAGGGCTTTTAGTTCTGCCTTTTTTGTAGCATAATGCAATTTTAAAATCAGACTTTCTAAGAAGAAAGTGCTTGTAGTTATACCAAAGCCAACAACTGGACGTAGAACAGCATCATCACAGAGGAAATCTGGATTCTGGTGGTAGTAACAGCCCCAAGCCTGGATCCAACAGGAATGAGAGAAATGTCAGGAAAGTGAGAGCAAACCAGGATGGGAGGCAGCAGGAGGATTCCTGCCGTGTGGCACTAAGGACCATGGCAGATGTACAGCCCTCCTATTAGTATCAGTATTAGCACTGCAGGATGGAATGGAGCCTTAACGTCTTGCTGCAGGCTACATCCTAAGGGTAAAATTGCTGCTTTCTCTGCTTTCTTTTTCTCACAAGACAAAGTGAGAAGGGAAGTATTGCTGTTTCGCTCACAAATGAGGCACTGATGTGTCCAGTGAGATCAAGGTAGAAGCTAAGTGGTGATACAGTTATCTAGGGGTTATTTTTCTTAATTTTAAAATTGTTATTTTAAAACAATTATTAATAAGATCCTTTTTACTCTGTGGATTAAATGGACTTTTCTGTGTTTTTTTAAGGCACATTGGACATGTTGGTTGGGATCCAAACACAGGTTTCGATGTAAGTATTTTGATACATTGTTCAATATGCTGAATGGTTAAAAGCTATTAAAAGCTACAGAATATTTTTTAATTTAAGTGGTTGAAGATCGGTATCAACTAAATATTAACTGCAATTCATGGTATTTTGATTACTTTGTTTCTGTAATTTAAGCATAGAAAGATGATGGAGAAGCAGAAGGGAACCAGAGGTGGGGTAGAGGGAAAAGCATGTAAAACATGAGTTTTTTGTTAGGTACATTCCACACCTAAAATAGCCCTAAAGTTCTGACTGCAAATTCAGCATGGAGAAAGTGATTTTGTTTTTGCTGTTCCTCCTAGGTACATTTGTCGTTTTCTTTCAATACAAGTTTAAGAAAAAAAAAAAAAAGTATTTCAAGATACTTGGAACTAATCTGATTAACTTACAGGTGAACAACTTGGACCCAGAACTGAAAAATCTTTTTGATCTGTGCGGAATTTCAGAGGCTCAACTAAAAGACAAAGAAACTTCAAAGGCCATATATGATTTCATTGAAAAAACAGGAGGTGTAGAAGCTGTTAAAAATGAACTCCGTAGACAAGGTGCGTTTCCCTTTACTTTCACATCAGATTTTTCAGGGGTTATTCTGCCTTAAAAATTGGATTGTATCACTGTTGATGATATTTGGTTTCTCATAGTCTTCTCTGGACTTCACATCACTATAGATATATTGGATTTTGTAATGCTTCTGTACGTCCTGCACTATGGAAAAAAAAAATAAAAAAAAAAAAAAGGTCTGCCTCACTCATGAGAATACTTTCTCCTAAAGATCTTTTCTGTGTCAGCTGAGTATCTTCCAGTAATGCTTTGCTGATTGCAAAGCTCTGCAATGCATTTCGTATGGATTTGTTTCAGATTGTAAATGTTCTGTATTTTATTTATAGTCTCAACCTCATAAATAAATTAAATTCTTAAAAGTCATATTTCTGTTATCAGTGTAGTAGTAGTACGTGGCTGACAAGCATGTGTGTGGTGCGGTGCCCCTCGCCCTAGTAGCAGTGTGTGATCTGCCTTGCAACAGCCAGAGACCTGGAAATCTGACATAAATGTTTAAAGAAACCAAAGGTGTCTCCTCCCCTTTCTCCCCCTTCCCTCACCGTTTAAAGTAAAAGGTAGCACTTTCGGATGAGGGAGGTCTGATTAGGTTTCTGCCTAGAGAAGACTCTAAAATAAGTAATTTCGACTTTTAAATACAATCTCAGCTGCTGCAACATGGCAAATCAGTCTGAAAATTACATTGCCAGTATCAAACTTCAATTAAAGATTGCCCCTTGGAACTGTTGAAATTATAGCCATCTTAAACTAGTAAATAAATTGTTCTAGTGCCTGAATAGATCCAGGTTTGGGGTACAGTAATTTATTACATTTATTCCTTAGGTCCCCCACGTTGGAGTGGTATGTATCTGAGCTGGCATCCAAGCATATATTTCAAATTATTTGTGCTTAAACTGTGTGATTCTTTTCTAATGGATAGGAGATCTTAGTCCACATTTGTTTGATGGTGATACTAGATACTAGTCAGACTTTTAGTTGAATTGCGAGCAAAACTTGAATTCTTGATTTTTGTCTCAGTAACAAGTCTGTCAGTTTCTTTGTATAATCTTAGCTCTGTTCAAATATGTACAGAGTTAATGACACCACACTACTGACTGAAAATTTCTTTGACAAGATTTGTCTGGAAGTCCCTGTGACTAATTTAAAATACTTAAAATGTTAGTTTTTCTACAATGTGTGCATTAACGTCAAGCTATGGCTACTTTGCCTGCATGCGATTGAAAGATTAGCTGCCTTACCTTTAACATGCATGATAATTAGGATCAGGCTTTTGCCTTGTGGTAGAGGCAGGTGAATGCTCCTAGAAGTATAAAATTCATAATTTCAGTGGTTTTATCCAGAAATATGCTGTGGTGTGTAATTTTGACTGCTGTTTGAAATATTGTTTTTTCACTGAAACATATTTTCCTGTCTTCTATTGCAAGAATTTCTGTGCTTAAGTGTTCACCCTGTGAAGATGCTGAGGAGAATCACAGTCAATTTGTTGTTCTTTTGAAACAAGTTATTTCTTGTTTTATTTGCCTGCCCTCTCTCTCTTACTTCTGTTTTTTGATTTTTTTTTTTTTGGTGGTGATACTATCAATAGACTTTACAGCTCTGTTGTTAATACCCATGTTCAGATTAATTTGCATTTTTAAAACTTTCTTCTGCTTTCACTTGGCATGTGTGGGTTAGAGGGGGAAGGAATGGCCTCTCCTCCTTGCTTAAAGGAGAGCAAAGCTTTGCTATAGGTATTACAGCTGCCTATAGTCTGCTCGGGAGGGGGCTCTGATACAGGACATGGAATATTCATTCATTTCACTTCTCAGTTAAAGTGCAGATAAACCTCAAAAAAAAACCTCCTGAACTGTATTTCCACAGTTTAGATGTTGCATATTTATCTGGAACTGATGCAGATAGAGAGGAGAAATTTATATGATATGAAGCTTAGGAAAATGACGGTTAAGAGCAGTATGCCTTCCTATAGGATGTGCAGGGAAGGAGGCATAGGTGGTTCTCCTTCAGGTTGCTTTTTCAGGGATTTCTCCTCTCTGTTCCCTTGCAGACAGGTTGCTTTCTCAGCTGTTAACAGGAAGGGGATAACAGAAGAGGTAAAAATCACGCATCTTTCTTGAGGACAAAGTCCTTTTTACAATCAAAGCATATGCAATTAAATGTGATTTTTCTCTACATATAGAAGAGAGAAAGAGAGAGAGATAATCATGTATATATGTGAGATATATATATATATTAACTCAGGCACTGTCATATTACTAAGTAGTTATATGAAATAACCGCACAAACCACAAGCCATTAGATGCTTAATGGAAGAGGAGATCGAAATGTGCTATTTAAAATGCTATTAGCAGAGGAAGTACACAGCAATTCAACACAAACTCATAGCAATGATCCTCTGCACTGAAGTATCTTTGAAGCTGTTCTCTTCTTACAGTCTTTTACACAACGATATTGTTGGAAAATATTTTCAGCAAAAGAGAGTGAGACTTAGTTTTATAAGGTTTGCGGGGAGGGGGATAACATATATTTTGCTGGGACTTTGCAGGCATAAAATATGAGAGAGAGGCTTCTCAGAGTAGCTTCTGTTGGCAAAAATAAAGATCATACAACAATATTTTTGTTAATGTTTGCCAGTTTCTTCAAGGTTAATCTACTCAAATGCTTAGAATGTAGGCAACTTATGAAGCTTTTTTTTTTTTTTTTTTTTTTTTTTAAAGAACACATTTTAAAAATGCTCGTACTATTAACAAGATAAAATTTCTAAGTGAATGTTAGATTTCTTTTGGGGGAAATGCTTTTTCGTATCACCACTAGGCAATAAGAATAGGAAACTCTGTAGTTTGTTTGAAGAAAAAAAAAAATTTGTTTAGGAGGTGCTTCACATGGCAGGGGGAAGCAAACTTTGAGTGCCGTGTCGGGGAGGAAGCATCGCTCCAGTGAAGCCATAGTCAGTGGAGCGAGATGCAGTTTTGTGACAGCTCCCTGCTCTTGCCCACCAAGGAAAATGAGCTGGAGGAGATTCGAGTTAGTCTTTGTGCATGTCCCCCATCATGGGTAACTTGAGGTGCTCCAGCAGGGGTTCTGCTGCCCTGTTTGCTGCCAGGTCCTGTTTAGGGATGCGAATACACACGGTTGAACACAGGGTGCTTGGCACTGTATGCCGCCTTCTCCCTGTATTAACACGTTTCCAGTTTCTTATTACTAGAAGGTAGTGCTTCAAGAATGTTTTCCTCAATAATTCCAACATAAATTAATAGATAATCTACAGAGTGGAAATTATGTATACTTCATTTTAAGAGTATTTTCATATCTTTTTTCTCTCCTTTCCTTCCTTCGCAGTTCAACAGAATTTTTAAGGTTTCTTTTGAAATCCTGCCAAATTTTATTAAGAGAATACACATCTTCAGATATGTTTTGGATTACGAAGGAAATTACTACAGTAGGACACTCCCCCTCCTGATAAATAAATAAAGACATAGCTTGTTTTTTGACTTAGGATTCTTTTTATATACTGCAGTCATTCCCTGCAGTAATGGTCTGTGCTCTCAAAATAGAGACAGGCACAGGGGCTGTGTTAGCCTTAGCTTATGTCCATATAAGTGTTATTTATCTTCAGCTGTTTTCAGCATAATCCAGGATTGATGAAACTTGCACAGGCACAGAGATCCTTGTAAAAGGAAACGCAAAGCCTTGTTGTTGTTTTTGGGGGAAAAAAAAGTCAGATCTTTCTATAAATCTCCAGAATACTGAGTAGCCTGTAATTCTGTACTCTGTCTTGTTCTGTTTCAGCTCCACCTCCACCACCGCCATGCAGAGGAGGACCCCCTCCACCTCCACCACCACCTCCCCATAGCTCGGGCCCTCCTCCTCCACCTGCTCGAGGCCGAGGGGCTCCTCCTCCTCCTCCTTCAAGAGCTCCCACAGCAGCACCGCCACCCCCACCTCCATCTAGACCAGGTGCAACAGTGCCTCCACCTCCTCCAAACAGGATGAATCCTCCTCCTCCACCAGTGCATTCATCATCTGCACCATCTGGTCCTCCTCCTCCACCACCACCACCAGCAAGTGGGTCATCAGTGCCCCCGCCTCCACCTCCACCTCCACCCCCTCCTGGTCCTCCTCCACCACCAGGTCTTCACTCAGAGGTTGACAACCAGCTTCCAGTTCCTGCAGGAAACAAAGCAGCACTCTTAGATCAAATCAGAGAAGGTGCTCAGTTAAAGAAAGTAGAACATAACAGTCGACCAGTGTCCTGCTCAGGAAGAGATGCACTATTAGACCAGATACGACAGGGTATACAACTGAAATCTGTAAGTAAAGCAGTTTGTTATCCAAGTCCCTAGTGGAACTTGCAAATGGATAGAATACATGAACAGTAACAGCATGAACAATAACTTGCAGCATTTTCCTTTGGGCTAGATCATATTTTTACATTTTTTTTTAAATAAGACTTTACTACTGAAGAAAATATTAGGAAGTACATTTGCTACGTGGAGTTTTCTCATTTCAGATTTGCTTTTCACTTTCAATAAAGCTTTAAATTCAAACTTTAAGAGCTTTTGCAAGAAGTAGTATGCAAAGACTGCTAATCTCTTGAGTACTTCAGTGAAAAGAAACTGCAGAGTGG
>NW_010581281.1:40275-54584 GCF_000705375.1 Tinamus guttatus
TTAAACTGTTTTTTCACAACTTTTATTCAACTTTCAGCTAATCTGATGCTCAGTACAAGTTTTTTGCTCAACTGCATTTTTTTTTCTCTTAACCTCATTGACTTTCAGTTCTGCTGTTTTTGTCATTCTTTTGTGCATTTGATGCTTCTGGTGTAAAATGTGTAAGGGCATACTAGTATTTAATTGTTAGTACAGGTATACAGTATCAGAGACTAATTTCAAAAGGGATAATCAGCCCAAAACAAACTTGACTAACAAACTTAAACAGGAAGAAAAACTGTTCTACACTAGGGATAAAAAGGGTGTCTTTTGGGAGAGAGGGGAAGGCCTATGTGATCATTATGCCTGTAAGATTGCATCAAGAAGCTTTCTGTTAGTTGAGCACTTGCTTCCTGGTGTATGAGTTGTAATATTCAATACCAGTTCCTACTTAAGATTCTGGTTTAAAATAAAAAAAAGGACTTTTTTTTTTTAAACATAGGTCTAGTTTGAGCTAAGAAAACTGAAACTATAGTTTCACTTGTCCTCCCAGCTGAAAATAAACTCAGCAATTTTATAAGGACAGTTTGTCTACAAATATACAGGTTGTTTTTCTGATTACATCTATGTATCTTCCCCCCTGCCCCACAAGGTATCTGATGGCCAAGAGAGTGCACCGCCTACGCCAGCACCCACCTCAGGAATTGTGGGTGCCTTAATGGAAGTTATGCAGAAAAGGAGCAAAGCCATTCATTCTTCAGGTAAGCCTGACAGATCTTTTTTCTCTTGACATCAAGCTGTCTATTTAAGTGTTAATATTTCAGTGGAACATAAAATCTTAATAGGAAAAAAAAATCAGAATATAGTCAAATATGGAATGCTCTAGACAGACGATTAGTGATGGCTTCAGGGCTTACACTGTGCTACCTTGTGAATTGTATTTGCAGTAATACTGAATTAAAAATTACTAATCAAGCTTAGTAACCATCTCTTCTAAAGACTTTTTTATATCTGATATATTTTTATCCATTAGATATCTAATGTAATTTTAGTGAAAAGAGTATTTTGGAAAGCAGGCTTTTTAAAAAAAATCTTTGTTTCTACAAGCAAAGACTCTTGCAGAGTTGCACACTCTTAGATCTCTTGATTTCCAGTGTGCTTTGGATGCCACCTGCTGGATAGGAAATGAATGACTAGTAGTGTTACTTTACTACTTGTATACTTTTTACTGAACAAACTTTTCAGACTTCAACATGTTGAAAAAGTAAGACTACAACAGTGACAAGAGGACAAACATCAACTTGTAATGAATACAGTTCAGTAGTTGCAGTGCAGCCATTTAGTTGCATCTCTTCTTTTTTCACTTTGGTTGAATGCAATATAATTATATATTGATTTGTTGACCTGCATAGTAATTTCAAATTTTACACAAATTGCTTTACATCAATTAAACACCAGAGGATCCTAAATTCAGAGCTATTAAGAGGTGAATTTTCTGGCCTGACAAATCAGTATTTTTATATGTACGATAATTTACTAATTGTAGCCAACTAAATGTGCAAAGAAAAATGGAAGATGGAATAAAGCTAAAAATAGAAGCAGTCGGTAATATTCCAGTAACAGCAGTCTGAAGCCAACAAAAACTTTTTTCCCTGCTTAGGTAGTAAGTAAAAAATCCCTTCATAAGGTAAGGTTGGGGAAACAGTTCTTAAGTTTCAGGAGTGAATCTGTTGCTGAAGTTAAAAATCCATCATGAACATGGTATCTACTCACCTTTTTAGAGAAAAGTAATAGCAGTGAAAGTGTGAAATGATGAAATGAAAGCTTGTTTTCTGTCTCACAGCAAAAGAGAAGTCTCTGGTTGGTTGGTTGTTTTTTTTTCCGCTATAGTAGGAAGTCGATGAGAAATGAAAGGAATTAGAACTTATGTCTTGATAGTGGTTGCAGCTTAAGATCAATGTGCCATAGCAATTTTAGTAAAATACTTCAGTGTTACCAAGTATGTTGTCTTGGCTTCATTGAAATGATGGTTCTGTTTCCCACTCCTCTTCCTCCTCCGCCATGAAAATTGTGGAGCAGATAGAACACTTTTGTCCTGCATGCAAGTGACTTGTGCTTCTTTGTCTTGTAGATGAAGATGAGGATGAAGATGATGAAGAAGACTTTGAGGATGATGACGAATGGGACGATTGATCATATATTATATTATATATATATATTTTTTAAGGTGAATGATATACTAAACACTACTTTCTGTCTATGGATTCTGTAAAATTTATCATGTAAATGTTCTACCAATTTGCTGTATATTTTTGTTGCCTTTTGCTTTTTTATTAATCTGTGCAATACCTCATTTAATCTGTAAAGGTTTGTCATAATCCTCTACAAAGCTACTCCCTGTTAATGTGTGCGAGTTTACACCTGGATGATCATGTACATGTGAATACTTTCCATTCCATCAACAAGGGAGTTTAAATGTAATATGTGAGACTGACAAAAACCTTAATGTAATTTAGTTATAATGCAAGAAGGAAAACACTATTTTCATACCCTACTTTTTCTGTATCTAAATTTTCTTATTAAAACCTAGTATAGCACTATGTTCTTTAAGTGATGCAGCTCTTAGTTTATTTAGCCCCTTCATTTCAAATGCAACATTACATGAATGTTGAGGCTGGTTTATAATATTGCACAGTTACAAATACATCACAACATTGCAGTACAAACCTTTCTAGTACGCTTTACATAAAACAAAAATCATACAGATATGCACAGCTAGTTGTGAAGATTACCTTGCCCTAACTGTAGCAATACGGACTGCTATCGAACGGCAGTGAATAATTGAGTGCTTTAATTGGAGAACTACCTATCTGAGGTCAAACAGGGTAGTAAAGTGGTGGTGAAGACATCTTTGATGCAGACCGGTTTGGTCCTCTCTTTACAGCTCTTATCTTTCAAAATGAAGAAGTATAAATTGCTGGGGGGCTTTACTGGAGTCTGGCAATTGCTACAGTTTGATTTTTAAAATCAATTTTATGTGTTCTTTGGGCTGAAGGGCTGCATTTAATGCTTGCTTCAATAATGTTTAATTACATTTTAAAATGTGTAGGGCATTGGTGTACTAATAAAGTAAACTTTAGTGGTATTACTTTGCAGTCTTTGAGTTATGGTACATAACAAATGCTAAAGCACCAGTCCCACATCCAGGAAGTCGGGAAGCCATTGACTCGGAATATACACTTTGAATATGTACTGAACTTTATGGCAATATTCTGCCTTCATACGTTGGCTTTAAGACCAAGGGTTGTGATGAAGATCAAGGACCCTATTCACAGGAATGGTATCGGAGTAAGTGGACAGCAAATGGGTTTCTCATTTCACAGCTTGCACATCTATATAAGTTGTACTTTTATAGTGTGGTAAATATTGGCATATCTGCCTATTACAAAATGCTAATCTATGTTAGGTGGGTATTTAATATCTGCAGCACTAAGTACTGTTAGTTACTGTAATTTTCAGGTAGAGTGTGGGTTTTTTGTTTTCTTTTTTTAAGAGAACCACATTAACTGATGCAGAATATTTAGTTAAGTCAGTCATATTTGGAGCATAGTTAATACATAGTGTTCCTGGATCTCTCACTGTAGTCAATGTATCAAATTAAATTTAAGTTATCAGAATTGTATTGACTGAAACCCAGTGTTGGCCTGATCTTGACAGGCTGGACCTGCATGATACGGCTTGGATTTCTAACAGTTATAATCTAGTCTTTAGAGAATGAGTTTAGACGTAAGAAAAAGAAAAGAAAGTTGCTGAGAGGTAGTGGGAGAGGTATGGTTGTAGTTAAATTATTCAGAGGATGCTGACTTTCTTCCAGGAGTAATTTAAGCACATAACTTGAGGAAAAAGAAAATTCCAGGTGGTCTAACTTCCCTGCGGTGGCTTTTGCATTGCCCTCTGCTACTGGAAACCCCTTCCTACCAGCTTTGCTGCTGTAATGGCTTGAGCACAGAGTCAAGTGCAAGTGCAGCCTGGGTGCACTAGTGTCCGTGGAGTTAAGAGCTTGTGTATAAGGAAAACTATTGTATGGCTTGCATATAACTTCTGGCTCTGCTTCCTTATTCGTATTGCATATAGGGCATTTAAAATTAAGCAGATGGGGCCTAGAGGTTTTCCAAACACGCTGAGCAGTAGGTATGTTTAGCTCTTACGTTTTCTGAGTTGGGATTTCTGTAATATAATTATGCAGATTACAATTCATTAATCAAATTTGGATTCCAGGTTTTGGAAGCTCTGGTGAAGTTTTGTTATTGAGTAAAACTTTTATTTGTAGATACCGGCCAAAGGAACGGCTTGTTTGTTTGTTTTTTCTTTTGTTTTTCCTTTTTCTTCCTCCATATAAAAACTACGCTGACATTCTGTGTTGTCCAGATGAATATTTGCTTTACAACAGCGCGTGTACATGACAAAATTCAGGCATAAAGACTGCAGCAGCGATGAAGGTGAAGTCGTGGCCGCGGCTTCAGCGCCCCCCGCTTGCCCCGTGAGCAGAAGGCAGCGCCTCGTGGCACCGGCGCGTCCTTGCTCCGCGTCGCGATGAAGGCCTCTCCTGTGTGCTCCGGATCAATGACTGTCCAGGTAGCCTTAGCAATTAACACACTAGCATGAGGCTTGTGTATCTCAACACTCTGTGTGCATAGACAATATCAGCTAGCCACTTACACGTATGAAATCCGTACAAAAAGAGTCTCAATCACTCAGTTTTCCATTTATCAAACTGAAATTTTTAGTATGTGAATTTTTGAAATGTACAGTGAATAGGATGTTGCACTGGTGGCAATTCATCATGGAGCATAATAAAATTAATTTGACCCAACTAGTGTAAAACTGTGGTTATTTTTTATTTTGTTTTCAAGCGTTAATTGTAGTGCAGTGTTTTCCTTAAAGGTAAACCTTTCCTTAAAGGTTAATTGTCCGAGTTTTGTTTTACAAGAATAGCTTTTAAAATAGCTGCACGTATTGATTACACACTTGGAAAGTGATTTTTGGTTGCCTGGCCAAGTTCACCCAGCAGTAAATAGTTGCTGTCAAATCTCAGTAGTTTTCATGTCTGGAAAGTTGGATAGTGCTAGTGAATAAACACAATGGGCCAAGAATGTAACACCCTGGCAAACGGGGCCGCTGGGAAGGGCCCCTGCTGCCGTCGGGTTCAGGAACACAATAACCTTTCAAGGTTAAGCAAAAATAGCTTCATTAAGAAATGGTCCGGAATGAATGTGCAACAGTTGACTCTTCAGAAAATTCTGATGTATTAACCTTTTTTCAAGATGTAAGTATCTTGTATGTAAGAATGTAGTGTTAGAGCTTGTTGCATTTCATAAATGTGCTTTTCTCCCCGAAGTCTGAACAGTCCTGCATCTCCAGTATTTGCCTTGTGCACGCCTGCTCTTTCCTAGTCTCGGGCCTTAAGTACAACCCGAACTTGAGGTTGTTACTGACAGGGCTTGCCGGGGCCTCCTGTTATTTCTTCTCTGCTTAGCGAGCAGAAGTTTAAAATGTGCTTTTGAAAGGAAGCTTTTCTTTCCAAATTTCGTCATTTAATCGACAACAGTTGCTAACATCATGTTCCCAAGTAGGGTGTATGTAAAAAGGAAAAAGGAGTGGGTTTTTGTTTTGTTTTTGTTGTTTTTATGGAGGGCTGTTGTCAGTCCATTGTAACGGCCTTTATCTAATCATTAGAGGAATTCCTAGTCCAATTAAAGTTCCTGAAGCTTAAGTACAGTGATAAGCAGCTTTATTTTTAGAAAAACTAAAATGGTTTAGGGAAGCTTATAAGGTATTGAACCCTTTTCTTTCAAAAGGAGCAGCGTTACTGCACCACGCTCCCACGAGAGTGCCTGTTACTATGTATTTGTTTACTGCCTGGAGTTGTCTGTGTGAGAAGAAATAAAATACAGGGCAATAGCAAACTGGAACATTAGCTGTCTAGGTTTAATGCAGATGGTTAAACCGGCAGCCAGGCACTAGCCTGGCATTTTCCTCTCTCGGATAATACTTGAAAGTGTGAGAACGTTTATAGAGTTGTGGAGGAGATTTTTGTTGATTTTAACAACTTAGCTTTTGAAAGTCACAGCGATGAAAGCAAACATGTTAAGGAGAGGAATGGAAGCAATCACTGCATCAAGTTTGAAATGCAAATAATAGGAGTTGTTTTCTGATAAAGCTTGTTGTGTGCTGAATTTTGCAATATTTGCAGAGTAGCTTGCTAGGATGAGCCAGAACAATAATTTGTCAGGTAGTGGAGTTCTACTCTGACATGGTTTTGGGTAACATGGTTTGGACATGCCTGCAGCACTTGCCCATCTTTACACAGCTTAATGTTTTTTCATTTATTGTAGGTTTTTTTTATCTATTAGCACTAAAATACATACTAAAAGGCCTTATTGCTTGTGCTCTGAAGTGCCGTTGGAGTCTTTTGGGGAGTGACATTCTTAAGCCATTGCTTCATGTTTCTCTTTTCCCCCCTCCCTGAAGGTTAATTGTCTCCGCTCCGAGTTTTGTTATTCTGGCAGCGTGAATTTTCAGCTTGGTACTCGGTGATTAGAGGAGTGTAACCTTTTCTGAGAAACTCCAGGGAAGTTTTAAGAACAGAACAAGCTAGGGAAGAGCAATAACCAGCCCCGTATTCTCGGTTGTGCAGACTGCGATGTAACAACCTGGAGTTTAAAGCTGGAGACTAAGAAATAAGAACAGATAGTGCTTGTGCAGGTACAGTAATGAAACACCACGGGCAGGCACTTAAAGTCACTTCCGTGTATGTTGATGCCAAAGAATAAACAACTGCCAGAGCAGTCGAACTGCCTCTGAAAGCATTTGTGGGTAGGTGGGACTTTCCTAGATGTTTGGGGAACAAGTTACACTGATTAAAGAAGTTCACATTTGGGTTTTATGCATGTGTGACAGAAAGAGTCTGTCCTATTAGGTGCTGCTATAAATCTTTCACGTTGGAATAGTTTTTTTTTTTTTCAAACAAAGCAGCACCTATTTCCTCATCATGGAGGGAGAAAATAATTCTCAAACGATTAATCTTTTGGCAGAGCTAAGTTTGTTCACCTGTCATCAGGGAATCTGTATTTATTTTAAAATTCAATACGAAATGGAAAAACATTCAAGTCCTAGTTTAGATAAAAACCCCTTGCACTCTGGAGCCCAACCACAGTGAACATTTGTAAGCATGAAAGGCTGGTGGCTGGAGCAGGATAATGCTGAGAATCCGTGTCGTGAAGCACCCTCAACAAAGTTAGGTTTTTGCCTGTTGTAGTTTAAATAAGCTAGTCCTCAGAGAAAGGATTAGTGACATTTACCTACTGTACCCAATGCCTGTAAGAAAAGTAGTTCTGGAGAGCATGTGAGATATCACTCATATTAGACAGTGGTCAGGCCTAAATTTTGCACTTCTAACGATACTTATAGTGGCTTATCTAATAAAAAAAAAAAGTATTGAAGCGGTTGGTAAGATCACGTGGCAGGGTAAGTACAGTATCTTGCTATTTTAATGGGGATGCTATTGATCAGTTCTCAGCTTCCCATCAGAGTCTTACCTATGTGCTGGGCTGCCTTTTTATACATGAATAAATCTGATTCCAGGAAGAAAAACATAGCAAGTGGTAGACAGACCTTTTTGTTCTTCTGTATGTTTCACATTCTGCCAAAAAAATAAATAATACATCTTTAGAAGCACTTCCTGATGGCTTTTCCAAAGCTTCAGAATGCATGCTCTGTATGGCATGCTCTGGTTTAGGAAGAAATTCAGACTTTCTTGGCAGGTGGTCTCTGCAGATTTTTTGTGGTCTCAGAAGAGCATTTGTATACAGCACATGGTGGTAATGTGTTTCTTTGCCAGGCAGCCTGTCAGCTTTCAAAGTGAATAGAAGTTGTTCCTGGTGTGGATTCTTCTTGGAGAAAAGAAATTATCTTACTCCATCTTTGTGTCAAGACTACTCAGGAGCATCCAGTGACCAACAGAGAAATTTGTTTTTAGATTGCTGTAATGGTCAATGTGAGATGGGTAGCTAAGAAAAGAATTCCTCAAGGATCCAACTCAGCATAGACCTCTGTTGATATCAAAAATACTGGAAAATCTATTGGGAATCGGTCAGGGAACACACCTTGGCTGCTGAGTGTATTGCCCGCTTCATGTATGTTTTGTCTCTGTGCTGTTGACCTCTGGAAATCCTGAGGGCCTCTGGCAGCTGTTGAGGTAGTTGTGAGGGTCTGGGCGGCTCAGACTCGTACCGCTCTGCTCAGTAGCTTTTCAGCACTGCCCTGTCCGTCTAGTTACATTACCTGGGTTTGACATGAATTTAGAGCAACGTTCCTGATACCTCAAAGTATGGGTGCCAGCTGATTAACCACAGCACAGCAAGTCCTCTTCAGCTGAAGGTCCAAACAGGCCTATAAAGCACCCAAGGCACCTCCCTGCAGGTCATTTTCTCGTTTGCACTCAATGATATAACCAAAGATTCCCAAAAGGCTGCAGGTATGGGCACTGGCTGAAATCAAGTGTAGTGGTGCAGGAAGTTATCACCCATAGTACTGATCTCACTCTTAGAACAGCCTTTCTGCTAGAGCAGAAATCTTCTAGGAAATGATTCAATATGAGAAGATAAAAGATCTTCATACTCCCTGACTGCACACTAAAACTTGATTTATGTTTCCCAAATTGTATCTTTCCCAAAACCATTTTCAGGGCTAAACCTCTTACCATTAGACTGCTAATAGCCCTTTAGAAAGGTGGTAAAAAGTCTGAGTATCTGAACATCTGCCGTCTTGCTCATTTTTTTCTGTGAGAACTCACACAATGTGTCAGGAGGAGGACAAGGCCCTGGATGGAGTTGCTGCTGTGTATGGCAGAAGCACCTTATTTAGCCTCAAGCAGAATAGCTTCACAGACGTTAAGTAAGACACCCCAAAAAAATCTTTAAATCACAGAGTTAACCTAAGCAGTTAGATTATCTCTGTGTGTATGCTGGGTCATCCTCTAGGTCAGCCTAAAGCTGTGCTTTTGAGTTCCTTGTCTTATGTGGTCCAAACCCTGGAAACCCAGCCACAGTATACGGTTCCTCCTGGATTTAGTTTTAATGAACTGTATCTGAAAAGCGTGACTTGTGAACAATATTTGGGACTTAAAGTTATAGCGCTGTGGCTAATGCTGAGATTTATGAGTGAAAGGATCTCTCTGGGCCCAGCAGCACTTTGTTTCCCAGTGGTTCCTGCCCAAAGCTCTTGGCTGTGAGTGACAGTGTCAGCAGATTAGCTGGTGCCGAACACGGAGTCCTCGGCCAGGGCCAGGCACGGGAGATGAGCTCTGCGATCGCGGCAGGCACTGTTTGTACAACCTGCAGCAGCTCTCCCCCTATCGTATGGCCACCGAGATCTGCCTGTTAATAAAAAAATCAGACTTTATTGCTGGCTGCCTATGAAAAGGCACTCATTTCTCCTCAAAGATTCTTAGAACATGAGAGTTAACAGGGTGTATGTCATTAAAAACTGCTGGACTCTTCGGAGTCCTACCAGGTCTACAAGACCAGAGTGCAGCAGTGTTTTTGCTGCACTTTTAGAAAGCTCGGGGCCTCTGAAGGCTGTAAGTGTAGAAGGCATTTTGTTTATGACCTGGATTTATTGCAGCTCTCCGTGTGCTGGCTCCTGCTGGTCTCATCTTACTGCCTTGTCTGTCTGTATCCTCTCGGTTTGAAAGGGGCCATCCTGTTTCCATCAGCGTGCACATTAGAGCTCTGACTTTATTTGAGGAAAGGCAGCCAATAACTTTGAAGTGTGTGATAATATTTTTGCTGTGTACTGACAGTCATCTTCTATATTCCTAACCCCTTGGATCATCATGGAATATTATGAGAAATTATCAGTAGACACGGCTTGAATTAAACCAATTTCTTTTCCTCTCTTAAATTAAAATTCATTTTATTATTTACCCTTGACAAATAAAATACTAGAGCCACATGGCAGAAATGTGTCTGGTCTCTAACTCAGCTGAACAATTTGATCCATACTGTTCTTCAAATCGTTGGACTTGCCATACATTTTGAGATTGCAAAGAATTTATTAATCTTTCTGCGTAATTTTCTATGAACAGCTGCACTGTCAATTCAGGGACACAGAGTTCTTCCAAGAAACACAAGGGCAAATGTTGCTTTTTAAATCTAACCTCCCATTTTTATTACTCTGAAGGTAGTTAGGTTCTAATTTTGTAGCCTCAGCTTCTAAGGCTCTTGCTAAACGGAAGCTCATACATATACTAATCCCAAGTTTTGCTTCAGTTTAATTATTGCTTATTCTCTGCCTATGTGTCCCAATATTTTTATCAGCACCTCTAAGCATTTCCTCACAGTAACAAAACAGGATTGCAAGAAGAGTTCACACAGTAAAATGTTACTATGGATAAAAAATGATTCCGTTAAGGCTCTTACAGAAGTTTGTGACAGACATTCACAGTTAGTCCATTACTCCTTATTTCCAGCATTATATTTCATCCAGTCATGAAATCCTTCCATCAGCTGATATTGAGCACCACTCGGTTATTAGGCATTGTATTAAACATTGTATTTAATCCATCCATTCAGTTGTGTGTGGTGAGAAATAGGGATATTACGTTTATAGAAAGCGAGTGCCCACAGTTTGGGTTTTTTTTTTAAATGATCTTTATTCAGTAACTTTAATGTACCGTAGCTACCTGTTCAGCACACACTCTGTGAAGTAGACTCTGCATTTTGCCATTGTTTCCCTTTAAATGCTTGTTATCCCAAAGCAGAATGTAAGTAAGTGATGTGCCAAATATAAGGTTACACGGAGATGGGAAGCATCTGCACAGTCCGTATGATCAAAGACTCCAAACTTCTCTGCAGGGCACATGAACATTTGGCAGAATCCATAAAGCAGAAACAAAGACTGGAATTACAGGCTCTAGAAGGGATTTATTTGTTAGGTTATCTGAGGCAGTGCCCCGTTACACAGAAAGATATCAGTCGGTACAAGACTATATTGAGAGATCATAAGTTCATATTACAGTTTTGGCAATTCTTAAAAACTGCAAAACATTTGGCCTTCATAACAGAGTAATTATTTGGCTGTCCAGAGGCTAAATATATATTATATATATATACATATATAAAGGACATGGCTCTGTGGTCTCGAAGCATACTTTTTAAAAGGAAGTGAGGTTGATTCTAAGTATTTCATTATTTTTACTGAAATCCTTGATCGAGTTTTTTTTTTTTAAGATCAGATCAAACTTAATTTCTCCTCTAAACTGTAATTAGATATTGTGTATGTGGCGAAGTGTTAAAGTAGCTACACACCTTTGCTTTCCGATGAAGTATGCGAGAGAAAATTTTAGAATATAGAAAAACTGGAAAATGAGTGAAAAATGCAATGCAGATTTTTTTTGGCTCTAGAGAAATTAATCGTAAACAGCATTTACTTATATTCATAGTGCAGTTATAGTTTCATCTTTATTTACCCGCTAAGGAAACCTCTCATTTCTGTTTATCAGCCTTCCGGTCACCAGGACAGAACCCTCTACCTGAAATATAAAACCTTCCATAACATGAAGTCTGCTAGGAAGTATTTTTTTCATAGGTAGTGAGACATAAGATCAAAAGATATTTTCTTCTTTGTTTCTGGAACAGAAGCAGTGGGAAGAGAAAAAGCATCTTGATGGAGCTTTGATTCAGACTGTCTGTATTGTTTTGAGCTGGCTCTTCTTTGCCTCTTGTATTTACATCTCGTGTGACCTGAGGTGAGGATTAAAGGGGAAAGAAAAGATTGCAGGATGCCTTTTCACTTGACAATGCACAGCCCAGCACAGATATGTGTCAGGAAAAAAATGACATTGGTGAGAGCTACCTGAGCCCAAGATCATCCTTTGATCACACTGAATTTGTCTCTGAGAGGAGCTATTGAGAAGACAGGTTTCTCAAAGCAAATGGAGGAAAGCAAGCCTCTTCTATGAGAAGCACAGAAATGAAGGCAAAGGGAAAAAGAAGAGAAAATGGGTCATCTTCCCTTCATCATTTTTTAAATAGTAATTGGAGGAATGGGCATGAGGGGGAAAAAAGCAGTTAAATTTCTCCCAGAGCACTGCAGTGTAGAGGCAAAGCTGGTGCCCCCTCAAACTACCCCTCGAACTGCAAGACTGAGAGCATATAATATATTCATTTCATTATGCATCTTTGTGCAGCATTTATCCTTGGCCTGCAACAGAGAGTCCAGTTCAGAAGCATCTGTGTTGAGAACAAGCGCGAAGTTCTGCCACTTGTTAGCCTTCATGTTTGCATCCAGGAATGCTATAGATTATCTCTTTTAGGAGGCAGGAAATCAGAGAACTAAAGCTACAACAACATTTCCAGGCTAAATCCCCATTTTCACTTAAAAGTTCTTCATAATAAATGATGTAACTCCTGAACTGCCTTCAGTTGATCAATCAGTCAGCTTCAGCTAAACTGAATGTGCTGCTTTCAAAGGAGCAAGGATGATGTTTCCTGCAAAAGCTGTATGTTCATACTGCAAAAAAAAAGGTGTATCATTTAATGTACTCAAGTCCATTAGTTGCCTGTGCATGCTAGCGAAGGCTGGAATTAGATAGGTTGGTAGGTTTATAATCTTTCTCCTTTGCATGAAGATCATTGCAGCTCTCCAAGTTCCAGCAAGAAGACTAAATAACCTAGCAGAGCTTTTCCAAACCATGAATTTTTGAAGAGATAAGTGGTTTCACAATTTTCCTCAAGAAAAAAATAAAAAGAAATCTGCCAGAGTTCTTTATGAAAACTAAGCAACAGAAGGAGAGAAATCTTTAATCAGCGCAAGATAGGAATTAACCTTGAATTCAAATAAGGAAGTACTCTGTAAACTAAGCTATGCTCAGACTCAAATTATATTGAGGCTATCACTCTACTTGTAGAGAGGGTTCAATGTTTACCAGCTCAGAAAGAGACTGATTTGGGAACTGAATGTTTCACCATTCATTGAAATATGAAAGAGAGAATTATTGTTATTAATTTCTTTTTTATCGTTTCTGGCATATGAGTCGTACTGCAGAGCCAAGACTCAATAGCCAGAGAGGCCAGGCCTATTCCCTCACTCTCATCAGAAAGTCCACTCCAGAGGTGATGAATTAGCCCTTTTCTGATGAAAGAGCCACTGACCAGTCACTTAATTCCCAGCATATACCAGGAGGCACAGTTAGTGTCAGTGTGATAAGAAAACAGACCGGGAAGCTTGAGTGCTGCAGATTGCCTTGTCCGAGTGACAGGACACGGCGGGGGGTACAGCTGGCTGCCACCGAAACGAGATACTGCTCAGATCAGAGCTGATAAACAAGTGCAGTGAAGTCTGGGATCTGTCTGCTTTTGCATGGATGACCTCGGAGTGCCCAGCAGCCACATCACTGAACTGCTTTGCTTAATCTGTATTTAATTAAATGGTAGTCATATACATCATTTTGTAAGATTAACATACAGTCACTCACAGGTATGGCCAAACATTGTCACTGTGAGGCAGTTAAATTATCACTATCCAGGTTAAATGGTTCTGTATGTCCAGTGTAGATGACACAAGAGCTAATGATGTACCCTCCATGCTGGGAGATACAGAATAAGTACTAAGGAAAACTTTCCAGCAATATGGATGGACTAGATGATCTCTACAGGGCCCTTCCAAACTCAAACAATCTGTTACTCATAGAATCATAGAAGCATAGAATTGTTAAGGTTGGAAGAGACCTCTAGAGATCATCTAGTCCAACCCCCCTGTACATACAGGGTCACCTAGAGCACGTGGCACAGGATTGCACCAAGCAGGTTTTGAAGATCTCCAGAGAAGGAGACTCCACAAACTCTCTTGGCAACCCGTTCCAGTGTTCTGTCACCTTTCCTGTGAAGATTTTTTTTCCTTAAGTTCATGTGGGACTTTTGGTGTTTCAGTTTGTGGCTGTTTCTTCTAGTCCTGTTGCTGGGCACCACTGAAAAGAGGCCGGCCCCATCCTCCTCATGGCCTCCCTTGAGGTACTTATAGACACTGATCAGATTCTCTCTCAGCCTTCTCTTCTCCAGGCTGAACAGGCCCAGCTCCCTCAGTCTTTCCTCATAGGGCAGATGTTCCAGGCCCCTGATCATCCTTGTGGCCCTGCGCTGGACTCTCTCCAGCAGCTCCACATCCCTCTTGTACTGTGGAGCCCAGAACTGGACACAATACTCCAGATGCGGCCTCACCAGGGCTGAGTAGAGGGGCAGGATCACCTCCCTCGACCTGCTGGAGATGCT
>NW_010581281.1:60599-77084 GCF_000705375.1 Tinamus guttatus
GAACGCAGCGTGGAGACCTTCCAGCTCTGCTTTGGGCTACACTCGTTTTCAGTGCAGCACTTTGCCTCCCAGCATCCTGGGAGGCAGCGGTTCTGTGTGCTTTTCTTATGGTGCTCACTTGTCTATTTGACAGGAAAACAAATTTCTTCTTGGAAGCTGCTTCTCCACCTGGAGGGAAGCTCAGCACCATCAGCAGCAAAACTGAATTCTCCTGGGGAGAATGTGGGGCAAAACAACATGTTTTAAGGGGCCTGCAACAGGACTGCCAAGAGGAGAGGCGCTTTGAAATGTCTCCAAGTGAAACTGCTGTGAAATTTATGCAGGCAGAAAGTAACTACCCAGATGATAATTTGGCTAGGACAGACTGACATTTCATGAGAGAGTGTGCCATAGGTTCATAAATAACCACCGGTGATCAGAGCTTCTGTGACTTTACATTTTAGTTGAAACTGATCTCCATCAGCAGAGAGAACTTGGTACCAGGCAGGACTGATGAGCAATTTGTCAGCAGATGCAGCCAGCATGGCAAACTGAATCCATCTTCTTAAGGTTTCTGTCCATTCCCCCTGCCCCGAATATACAAGATATAAAAGAGCAATTCAAAAAGTTGCTACTGACCTGGAAGATGAGTTTCATCTTCTTTTTCTTCCTTTTCTAGATTTTCTCCTTCTGCATTCTTCTTGTTTCTCTTCTCTTCAGTATTCTTTTTTTTTTCCACACTATCTTCTTTTTCCACATCATTTTTTATCTCCTGTAGTAAGTTAACATCCTCACTTCTTGCCCTCCCTGTTCTCTTAGTGTTTTTTTTTTCCATTTTCTTCCTCCAAAACCTCTCCAGTGTGCTTTCCCTGAGTCCTGTCCCTATCGTTTCATTTTCCTTTGCAACTTCTTAGTTGCTCTCTCTCATTTGATTACACATTTTGCTCTGTCTCATCCTTCACAAAGCTGCTAAATGCAAAGCCAGGGCGTGCAGGTCTTCTCCCAGATATGGTCAAAGTTCCAGGAGAGGGTTCCAGATGTTACTGCATTACTTCCATGCTCAAAAGATCTCAAGCTCCATATTCCTTGGCATCATGGAATAACAATAATGGGTTTGGATTTATGCTATGGTAGCCTATGTAATTATAAAAGCAGCTAAAGAAAGATTAATGGTATATACCATATATCCTCTGGATACTGGATCTAGAAATATGTATGAGTTGTTGTGATCCTGAGACAAGAGGAAAAATAAAAAAAGTTCAGTTAGTTACTTTTAAACTGGTTGGGTGGCTTCTACTCAGTAATTATAAAACTAAAGGCATTTAAGATAGCAAAGCTATAATGACTTTACCATTCTCTTGCCATAGCAGTAACCTTTCTGACCATTCCCTGATAGCTCCATTAAGATATGTTTAAGATGTCTCTCTCAAGCAGTTTTCTCCCTTTTCTGGGGAATCTACATCATGACTATTTCAAGATACAAACCTAGCTGCAACAATTTTTTTCAGCAACACTCCAGTTTTTTTCAGCAACACTCCAGTGTACTTTCTGGGTAACCTTAAATAATTACTTCTCTTCAGCATGGTTTGTGCAAAAGAAATATGAATTGTTGTAATGAGCAAACTCATTAATAGTTAGCAATGTTTCCAAAACTTATACCTCCTCTTCACCTTCTACATTTTGGCTACTGCTCAGTTTTCTTCACGTTATCACTGTCTTCACGCTAGCTGAAACACCCAGAACTGTCATTAATCTAACAGAGGGAGACTGTCTAATGCTATATGAAGAAGGGCTATTCATGCCATCATCGGTGATGTGATACCTCATGCATCCTCAAATTATATTGGCTCTGCTTTCACTGTACCATACTGAATATTCACACCCAGCTTGTTGATATCATATGAAGGTCTTTTTCCACCTGAACGCTAGACTGCTCTTCAAGTCTCTCTGTCTGAGCGAATCTCTGCATCAGGGTTATTTCTGCCTAGATACACTTGTAATTTACACTCATGCTCAGTGGATCTCATTTGAATAATTCTGCCGTATCCTTAAAATCTCCAAATTAATCCTCAACCTTTTAGTCAACATTAACTACATCACACACTTTAACCTTAGGTTAGATCAAGGATTAGGAGCTTGCATAGCAGTGGCTGGATACAGCTCACAGCTTAATTTTAATTGTACATATCTTAGGAACCAATTCCTTCCATGCTGTATGGAATTGCACTCACATATGAGCTCAGGTACCATCCTCCAGGTAGGCTTGATTGAGGCAGCTGAGAATGAGCCCAGATACTTTTCAGTGAGACCTTCCTAGTGCTTACAGATGTGAAACAAACATTCACAGAAATCCAGGACTATGTTTCTGCTTAAAAGCTTCAAACAGCGTTTATTGTAAATTCATGGAAAAAAAAAGAAAAAGAAACTGCAGGTCAGTAAACTATTAATTCTCAGTGCAATGAACTTGTACAGTGATGTGCAATCAGATATTGAAAAGAATATCTAAATAAGCAGAAATTTCTCAACGGAAATCTCATTAAATAAAAAAAAAAGAAAATTATTTCCATATTTACAAATTACACGGCGGATGTATGCTTAAAGCATTTTTTAATGTTTAGTGGGTTCATTTCTTTTAAAAGGAAAGAAAAACGGTTCAAATCTAAGAGTGTACTCTGGAAGCAGCTTGCTATACAGTCTATTTTACCACAAGTGAACAGATCAGCAACCTCCCCTTGACCACTGTGGTGCTCTGGTTCTTCCGTGGCTCGCGCTCTCACCGAAGGGCTTCTGGAAGCTCCACCTGCAAAACCAGGGGGGTGGAGGCTCATTACATTTGCTGTTCAGCCTGGAAACCATCAACTGAGCTGCCTGCCTGTCTGTGTGACGTGATGATGAGAGGTCATTGTGATATACAGATGTTCCTAGTCTTAATTATGAAGATCTAATCTTCATAATACCTCAGCCCACTAAAGATTCTCAGAAATAAGTTCACCTCTTCCATAAAACTAAATATTTTTCTCCTCCTCTTCTGCTTAGAGCTGTTTGAAAGAACTTTATCTCTGAGTGCTTTATTTGTTAGAGCAAGAAAGCAAGTCCATTTCTTGGGAGACATTGTGACAACAGACTTGCCATATGTTATGCCCCAGAGATTCCTGTTTGTGTTCCAGGCACACTCCCAAGATCACAGTGCTAAGCATCATTTGCTGAAACAAGCCTGAACCTGGGTTGCAGCAGTATCCCACTTTTGTTGAAACTACAGTCAAACAGAAATACAAATGAATAGAAGAATGAATAAAACTAAAACGTGTAAAATAAAATGAATAAAAAATGGAGACATAATTTTGAAATATATGAAATAAATATGAATAAGTAATAAAATGAAAAGAAATAAAATGTGTGCTGAGAAAAGACTAATCAGAGGAAAGACTCCTCCCAAATATTTTCTTGTATTCATGTTTCTAAATATCCTTTTTATTAAATATATATGTACTAAAATTAATTAAGCTTGTGCTATATCTGAGAGCAATGATCTGTTGCTGAAAGATGATCTCCTACTTACCCGCCTTAACTGCTTTATGCTGCTTGCTCGAATTGCTTCCATAAGATTGTCATGGAGAGACCTTTGTGGGGTGGAGGGTCGAGTGGAGGGTCGTGAACCTTCTTCTGATCTTCTGTCTGAGACTGATTTTAGAGAATCTTTAATTTCTTTCAATATACTGTTCTCTCTTTTTTTGCTCTTTTTGCCTTTCTTCTTTTTCTGTCCATTTTGTAAGGCTTTTTTCGAGCTTTCTTGCTGTTTGATGACCTCAGCTATATTCCTAGTTGGTACCTTTTTCTCTGGAAATACTAGGGGAGGAGGCGGAGGTGGGGGAGGAGGCGGAGGTGGAGGAGGTGGAGGTGCTGCAGCTGGAGCTGGGACCTGACCTTTTGTGGCTGGGGCTTTCCTAGGGAGCTTGGGAGAGGACCAAGGTGAGCTCTTAGGTGACACATAAGGTGAGGACCGAGGAGTTCCTTTCTGCAAGACTTTGGTCTTAGGACTGATTGCTCCATTGCAACCGGGCTCTTGTTGCCGTTGCTCCTGCATACGCTTTTGCCTTTGTTTATCCATGTTTCTTGTCAGGATACTTGTCATGCTCATTCTTGGTCCAGCAAGCTCAAAGTGGTATCCCAGCTTGACTAGAGTGGTGTTCTCTTTCAACAGCTTAACTATATCCATTTCCACCTGGCTGCCCATTATATGCCTTTGGTTATGGAATCGTAATTCTGTTAGAACCTTGTTAGTCTGCAAAGCTCTCATGATGGCCAGTATCCCTTTGCCTGTGATAAAATTTGACTCAATGTTCAGACTAGTGATGTACTCGTTCACCTTTAACATCCCGGCAATAGCTATTGCAACATTGTCATCAGCACGCGTGTTAGCCAGACTGAATGACTTAACTACTGTGTTGTCCCTGAGGGCTTGAGAAAACTGTATAAGCATCTGTGAAGTGATGTTTTCTATGTTATTCAGGTTGACCTCTGTGGTGTCGGGATCATTGTTCCTAACTTTTTCCAAAGCATCCTCAATAACAGTGGGATTTCCACAAGGGTGGATGGCACTGGATTTAAAGCTCGGACTGTCTGTGTCTTTTCCATTGTGGCCATTGAAAAGGGTTTCATTGTCCTGGCTGCTGCCTTTCTTGCGTTTACTGTGGTCAGAACTCCTGCCACCTTCACAGTTCAAAGTTCTTTCGCCAGCTGCAGCATTTTGCTTTTCTTCATCTTCATCACTTTCATCTTCATCTTCTTCTTCATCCTCCTCCTCTTCCTCATCCTCATCCTCTTCAGTGTACGCGTCCTCAGAGACTTCACTGTTGCTCTCTGTGAAACATTCTTCCTGAATATCTTCTGCATTGTCTTCCTCTTGCTCTGTTTCCAGAGCAGGAATATACTGTCATTTTGAACAAAAAGAACCCTTGAAACTATACAGCTTAGTGTTAAAAGCTAAAAATAAATCCAGAGAAACAGAGACAGTTGAGAGAATAGAAACATTGTTTCAGTGCCTAATACCTTTTAATTACTATTCTTTTCATTTTCTTTAAAGACAAATGCTTAGTGCAAATTAAAATAGTTTTACTGATGTCAAAGATTTCTACCAAGAGAAAAACTGATATAAGATATTGCAACATGAATATACTTCATGCTTTCTATGTGTTGGCATGTTCACAAGGTGGTGTAATATAGATATGGATGGATCCTTGCCAGCAGAGACACAAGACTGCAGTTTCAGAACGGACATGATCTGTGAGAAACAAATCATGCTGATCTCATAAAAATTAAACACTTGCATCAATGCTCAGATTTCCATGCGTGTATTAGTACATCCATGGAGACAAAAGAATGTCCTGATTTAGTATATAAGTAGTGTTTACATGTGTAAACATGCGTATTGCCATCCAAAATAATACAGTCATATAGAAAAGAATATGGATGCTCTCTAAGGCTGTGTGTACTTGGAAGCTCTTTACAGAGAAGAGACTGACATATATTCCTACAGGTACCAGGTAATCACACACCAGTATTCCCCAAATCACTTCAAGCTTGCCAAGAGCTAAGAATGTGCTCCAAGCAGCTGTCACAGGTCAGTTGCCATAGCGTAACTGGTTATAACCCTTTGCCTACCCAGTACTGCTCTTGTCTAAACCCCAAGGTATTTTAGTGTGCGTCGTGCACCAAATGGCACATTTGGATCCACTTCTCCAAGAAGTTCTGCATGGTGCTCTTACCTATTACTGTGGAGAACCGTTCTCCACAGGCAGTGACCATGAATGGACCCTCAGAGTACAGCCAGTCTTCAACTTCTTGTCCCCAAAGTTCTTAGATCCTTTTGGGTCTCCTGGACCAAGCCATAGCATATACCTATCTACTTACATCTTTAAATTTTGATAAAATTTTGCAGAATTGTAGTTGTTCTGCATGTACTGGTTTATCGACATTCATATTTCAGTATGTGTAAAACGCGAAAGAAAGATGAGAGCATTGAGTGGAGACATGACTCCATTTTGTACTTCCAGCAAAATAAAGCGTTACAAAAACAACAGCATATTTTTAGAAATGTGTACAATTTAAAAAATGCTTAATTATTTGGTTCTAAAAATGTAGTAACAGTAACTCCAGTAGTAACAGATTGCATGATACCATCTCAAAATCCCACGTAGTGCTGGGATAGTCAAGACAGCCGATAATTTGGTTGTTCCGAGAAGCTTGACTCTAATGAAACAGGACACGCTAAATGTAACCTCCCGTCAGTCCTGCGTGTGCTCCTCAGTGAGTCCAGCGCACGGAGGACTTGCTGGGTCAGGACCCATCGCCATGACCGTTCACGTGAATTCTGTGTGGGAAGACTCTTAGCTAACGCGCGTTGTGCTGCGTTTAGAAACAGGGGTTCGTTACGGGGTCAAGATTTATATATGAAACTTCTGCAAATACATGCAAACTTCTACAATTCAAACACACCAAGTATTCACAGAAGCATCTTTCTTCCTATGCGTTAATCTACCTGGGCATATATAATACTAATTCCTCTACAGGACTGCATAAGAGCAGAAGTTTGTGCTTCAGAATGAACTGGTAGTATGTTTTGATGACACTAGATTAACAAAATAAATTCCACAATTGTTTCAATTATTATTATTATTATTTTTTACAGTTATGAGAGCAAAGGTAGATTCGGTTTCCTGTCACGGGCATCATTTAGTATCATAACCAATAACAATTTGAACAACAGTTTTTCAATACTGGTCACTCCTCCCTTAGTTCCTGTATAGAGGTACGCACTGTTACTGGGTTAGCATTCACTGCGGGACTCCCTCTTACTTTATATTATAATAGTAGCTTGTTGAAGAGTTAAGCCTAAGATAGTACAGAGACATAAATAGCTCTGAAAGTCAAGTCACTCAGCCTAAAAGGCTACCTAAAAGGTAGGTAGGATGCTTGTCTTCCGGAGGGACAATCTCTTTCCAGCAGCTATAGAAGAATCCCAGAGTTAAGTGCCTAATTTTCAGACATGTGAAGGCAAGAAGGAGCTCATTTTTAAGAAACACAGAAGTTTCTTATTGTGGAGGGAGTATTTGTGCCATCCACATCAGCACATTTTCATATTTGTGGACTAATTTAGAAAGTCTCTTATCAAACTAAAAGTAGAATAGTTTTTGCATGCACTTTAGAGTTTATTCAGTACCCACCACTCATTCTGTCTAAACAACAGAAAAGAAAATAAATAAATAAATTTTAAAAAAACTACCATAGAAGACATTGAAACAGACTTGTTCAGGATCTTCTTTGGAGATGCCAAGTGGGAATTAAAGACTCAGCTAGAAGAAAACATTAATCTTGCTGTTCCTTCCCTAAGACTTAACAGGGAGGGCAGCTGATGTTTGCAAGCTGATACTAATGGTCTGATGACAGCTAGTTGCCTGTGTTCTTGCTTAAAAATACCTTATACCACCATTCACTAGTATTTTAAACTAATCTAGAATATTATTATTAGAAGCTAATTTAATCCAGATGACTTTCTTTTTAATTAAGAAAATATTTTATCTAACACAAACTGTAAGTTATTTCCTGGGCAAATGAATTGAGTTCAGTGAATTGAGTCTTTTGGAAATTCTGACTGAGCTCTCATCTCTAACTTGCTGCCTTCACCTTTTTCTAATATGTATTTTTAAACAACAGCCAAAGTTGTATCTATAAGCAGAGTCAGAATTTGATATGAAACAGTACTTAAAAACTAATGAGCTATACACATGCCAAAATTTTGTATTGCTTGGAAAATATGTGGAGCTAATATGAGCACAAAAGTTGCTTTTTGAGAGTGCAGTTTCACAAGCTGCTTTTGCAAGGACCCAAGGGATGACAACTGGACTGAAGTTAAACTGAAACTGGTTGGCCACCTTACTCTACTCCTGACTTCATATTCAAAATTCTCTTCCTGACGTATTGTCAGGAACACTGAGATTTTTCTTCAGTGAAAGAGAAAAGAATCTTTTCTCTTAAACAACATCAGAAGTTACCTCAAAGTCCATATCACTACCCAGCTGTTACTTCTACCCAGCCCTTTAGAACTGTACTCCCATACTATTTTAATCACTAAAGATAGTTACTTTTTACAGGATTTTCTTTTGCTCTCATATGAGTTCTTAGGGTGTTTCCTGATAGAGAGCGAGCAAAGACCCTGAGCAAATGCAAACATATGACCAGCAATACTAAAAGAGATTGAAGAGGGGAAAAACAGTAAATTGGATAATATCATGCAAGAATAAGCCAACATATTCTTAGAGAACAGCAAAAGCTTTAGTGTCTTACCTTGTCACATGCACCTAGCCTTTCTTTTTCCAAGAGTTTTCTGGTCTCTCTTTCCCAATAGGCCATCAGCGCTTCCCTGCTGAAAGTCCCCGTTGGGGTTTTCTCTGTTAGACTCTTTTGCCGTTGCCCTACTGGAACGGCACGGTCAGGTTCTATGTCCTCCAGCTCCCTCTCCAATTCCTTCAGCTCCTCTTCGGTCAGAGAAGCGAGGAGCTCATCTTCATCAATGTCCTCATATTTACTAAGCTCTCTTCTGTAGCCAAAGGTAGACATGGTCCCGCTTGATCAGGCCGATATCAAACTAAAATGATCAGGCATTCAAGAAGGCTGAATCAAGCAAGCTGTATCTCGTTTGGTCAGCAACTGTTTCCCTGACTAGCTGAGGCACCCTTTTAAGAGTAATCATCGGGGCCCTGCGACAATGCTCGGAGGGATGAAAGCATGCTCTGTTTTAAGCATCAGACGTCAGCGAGACATCTGAACAGAAAGAATGTCCCAACACCAGTGTTTGCAGGTCCCTTGAAGAGGGGGATTATTGACACACTGACCATTGCCATATTTAGAGCAGGCTGCTCGCGGGAGAATACCAACCGCACGGAGGGGAACTGCACAAAATAAAATTACAGACACAATTATGTTGACTTTGCATTCAAACAACGGTGGAGGAAGAACAATAAAAATGCATTTAATCCTGAGCCGCCACGGGGCTCACGGCTGTACAGCGGAGCTGTTCGCATTTCCACAGTTATCTTGTGGAGCCATGCGGTTATCGTGCCAAGGCACTCGGAAGACGTGGTAATCGGCAGGAATGCAAGAGGAACGGGGAGGGCTGGCGGGCCAAAGGGTGCAGGAGGCACCGCTCCAGGACTGTCATGCCTGGCCTGTGGCAAATCACACAACTGGATTATTTACCGATTTGCCTTTTTCAAGAATCATCCGAGGGAGAATCAACCTGACATGTTTATTTGAAACTCGTGCTTTTTTTTTTTTTTTTTTTTTTTTAATGGAAGCTTACATTGTGCTACTGGAGTTAACAGAATTTCACAGAGCTTTAGGGTGGACTGGGGCCCTCCATCCATGCACAACACTGTTATGGCTATAAAATCTGACAGAACGTAGCAAATGAGGCCTCTAGTGGCCATTTTGGTAAAAGGCAATGGCTTGCTATTGCTCATTGATTTGCAGTTGGGAGAGTCCTTAAATCCTATTTTCATAGGAGTATCCATTCATGTCCTCCAATAAATGATATGCTATTCTGACACTATCTTTATATGGATAGATATAACCCAATAAAAGAAACCATGGCTCAAAAACCTAAACCTCACATTTATTTTCTCTACTAACAGTGAATGATGGTCAAACTACAGATATTTTCCAGAAACACTGAGGCCAAGCAATACCTAATCACCTCTATTCTGTGAGAGAGAAATAGAGAGAAAAGTTGTTTTTAACAAAGGATCACATCTATACTGATAAATGCTAATGTTATTAAGTAATAAAACCTAGTGTTCTTAACTAACATTTTAATGTACCATTTAATGGAAGCTGAAAAAAATAAATACGGATTAGAGGTTGACCTGCTGGAAAGCAGTTCTGCACAGAGAGATCTGAGAGTCCTGGTTGACAACAAGTTAACCATGGGGCAGCAATGTACCCTCGTGGCCAAAAAGGCCAATGGGATCCTGGCCTGCATCAGGAGGAGTGTTGGCAGCAGGTCGAGGGAGGTGATCCTGCCCCTCAGCTCTGGTACGACCACACCTGGGGTACTGTGTGCAGTTCTGGACTTCCCAGTACAAGAGGGATGTGGAATTTCTAGAAAGGATCCAGCACAGAGCAATGAAAGTGATTAAGGGACTGGTGTAGAGCAAAGTGATTAAGGGACTGGAGCATCTATCTTATGAGGAAAGACTAAGCGAGCTGGGCTGGTTCAGCCAGGAGAAGAGATGACTGAGAGGAGAGCTGATCAATATGTATAAGTATCTGAGGGGAGAATGTAAAGAGGATGGGGCCAAACTCTTCTCAGTGGTGGCCAGCGACAGAACAAGGGGTAATGGGTACAAGTTAAAACCCAGGCAGTTCCATCTCCATGTGAGGAAGAACTTTACTGTGAGGGTGACAGAGCCCTGGAACAGGCTGCCCAGAGAGACTGTGGAGTCTCCGTCTCCGAAGATCTTCCAAACCTGCCTGGATGCCACCCTGTGCCACGTGCTCTAGGTGTCCCTGCTGGAGCAGGGGGGTTGGACTAGATGATCTCTAGAGGTCCCTTCCAACCTTAACTATTCTGTGATTCTTCTTGTCCAGCACCATCTGTCTTTATTTAGTAGGGATTAGATGTTAGTACTGAGTGCATGATATTTAGCCAAATTGTTCATTAGTTTTTATTATTATGCATATTGTTTTACTAGCAATGATAGAGGAGATTCAGCATAATTCTTATGGACAGATGTGGTAAATAAATTCCATTTTCCTCTTAGCACTTCTCTTTGTGAATTTCATCAAGTTTAGTTTGCTAAAGCAGTAGAATTAAAAAGACGAAGCTTATGTTTTCTTAACACAGAAAATATAATAAAGCAGACTAAAGAATATTGTGCATGTGTAATCAAAATAAATATTTGCAGGTTATTTGTACTGAGCAAATCTTTGCATAAAATGAAAAGGAGGAATGAGCAAAATATTTTGGCTTACAAAGATATGAATGTTACCTTCATGATTTCATAAGATATTGCAAAGAAAAAGAAACGTGTCAGATGCATTTAGATGAAACCGCGAGTGAGTGGAAGTTCCATTCATTTTTCTTATTTTCTTATTTTCTTGTTTTTTTATTGCGAAAATGATGCTTAGACCAAATTTCCATACAACATGAAACAGGAGATATGAATGACTGTGAAACCCATGAACGTTTAAAGCACTGTTTTAAACAGCTGCTAGAAGAGCTATTCTGTAATGTATGGCATATTACACACAGAGAAATGATGCTAAGATCAAAAAGTCAAGCCCTCACAAGTCAAAAAATGCTGAAATTATGTTTGTTATTGCTGATCTGTTGATCTGTACTCTAACACAGTTCTTGACTGCATAAGTCTATAGTTATATACATTGATTCTGTACACGAGAGTCCCCAGCCTTACCCTTCAGAGTGTGAGGGAGTTCATACATTTCTAACAAACAGCCTTTCGGTATTTTTCGGTCTTCTTCTTCAGCATACTAGGATTTTATTTGTCTAAGAGCCATTTCAGGAGAGCTGGTAAAGAGCCTTCTGTTGTAAAGAGAAAGAACAGAGATGTAGAGACATTAAGTCCAAAAATATCCATTAATTTGAAGTGCCTGTTGCGATCTGCTCAGGGTTCACTTTTTTAGAGGGCTTGGCTTTATGCAGCACTTCTTTAGTGCTCAGTACTCAGCTCCTGTGAGCATCAGGCATTGCTGAAGCTGCCCATGACTTCTGCAGTTCAGATCACACTAGGTTATCACACTAATGATTTGATTGATTTTTCTCAGAAGTATTCTTATAAAGATAGTGGTAATTTTGTTTTGCAAGTATTAGCATTCCAGTATGAAACTTTTTATGCTCATTTAACAGTTCCTATTCTCAGACATTATATGGGTTTCATTTTCTCCAAAAAAAAAAAAAAGGGTCTGACCCACCCAGTGCACTTTCCAGCCTACATACCAAATCAAGCAAGGGTCCTGGAAATCTCGGTGCACTGAATTCAAATGAATTCAAGTTGAGTGACTGAATGTCCAACTTCTGACTTTCTTTTCCTTTTTGAATAACATTTTGAGTAACTTTTTTAACACACTATTCTAGATTTCATTTTTTAACTTTTCCCTAAAAAAAAAAAAAAAGAAAAATCCAAGATTATAATCAATATAATCAATATTTCTATTTCTCACGTAGCTTCCTGTACAATTCTGAATAAGAAAAAATACATCTAATATTGATATTACCTTTCCTGGAATATTCCACTTGAAACTGCAACACCATTTTGAACATCTTAGGAGGAGATCTTGTGATAAGTAAGGTGTGAGCTGACCCAAACCAGTGGTGGTACAAAGAACTTCTTGGTGATGCAGAAATAATGAGAGTGGAGCATGAGCTATATGTATACAGCATATGTAGATGCTATGATGGCTGCACTGACAGTTGTTTACGGTCAATTCTCCCAAGTGCTTTGCCACATGCTAACAGAAAACCCAGACTCATGACCCTGCAACCTTGCTGAAATCCTGCATGCAAGGAATAGACTATACATTACAGTTACAAGCCATGAAAACTCATTATTCAGTCAACAAAATGGCATAAATATCTTCCCTTTCATCATATCTGGACTAAGATTAGAGAAAGTTAAAGAACAGAGAGCCTATTTTGTAGGAGCAGGATCAGTCTAATCATTTAGATACTTCATGCGCAAGTTTCTGACTTTGAGTGGGAAGGAATCCTCTCAGCAGCAGCTAGATTTTAGATGTGGCTTTTGAATCCTTTCTAACACAGGTGATCTATTTACTAGCTTTCAGAAGAAGGAACATTTTTGAGTAGTCATGTCCTTTTTCCAAGCAATGAAATATTTCAAACAACAGTTAAAGAAATTTTGCTCTGCCATTCACAAATTTCTTCACTTCTGGCCATGTGGCCCCATCGCTTAAAGAATGTGATCAACATCTGACGGGTGCTATTCACCCCTGAGCAGGGCAAACCCCACAGTTTAAACCCTACTTCCCCTGGGGTGAGGGCAGGGCAAGCTGCAGGAAAGTGAAGTGAGTGTTGTACAACCTTGTCCTCAGCAGTGCGATATGGCCCGTCCCCAGGACAAGGCTATTTCAGTCCTGGAGCCTGAGGACAGCTCGTCAGACAGATGCTTTGGCTTGTTTGGAGCTGCAGTCCCACACTGCAGGAACAGGTCCAATTGCCATAGAGCATGGGAAAAACAACGTAACTACAGTGCATGCCTGGGATTTCCCATCTTCTTCTTCTGCTTATCTACCTCCAGTGATCACCCTTTCCTTGTCCTACCAGTTCTGCACCCCTCATTCCTCAGCCTGTCTCTCCTTGTCCCTCTGCCATGTGTGGGCACCAGTGCCTCATCCCGTGAGCTCTCCTCCCGCACCCTCTCCGCTGCAATGAACTTGCAGGCCTCCTTCCTGCCTTCACCTCCACTGGCCACCCTCATGCTCCATCCTGGCCCTCCTCACATTCTCATGCTGTTCTCAGGCACCTCCTTGGCCTCTTCTCTCCTGCCAACTCCTCTCTGCACGTCCTCACACAGCGGCCCTGGCCTTCTCTCCCTTCTCCCCGCAGCGTGTCCCCTCCAGGCAGCTGTCTCCACACGGAGCACAGCCTTTGAGTGCCTGCTCCTCTCCTTAGCATCTCTTTAGTGTTCTTTCTCTGCTGCACTGCATTTTACTTATCTTCTTCCTCATGATTCCTGAGCTTTGTTCCTCCCCTCAATACTAATGCTGTGATTTCCCCCCTCCTTCCCATTATATGTTTACATATATTTATATATACGTGTAAATATATAAATACATCTTTATCTATATATCTATATTATATAGATATTAAATATATGCGTACACACACACAAGCATATAGCCATTTCTGTATACTGCTTCTACAGGCCTAGCCTGAATTAGGAGTCCAAAGAAGAGACTAAGGGTCAGTAATCTCGCCTGGCTTCCAAATAGGACCATGAGACAGACTGATGGGACAAGCTGTAGCTCTTTCTCCCTAGAGACTGGCATAGCTTGAAAACTGTGCACACTGTGCTGTTCTTGCAAGAGATGCGTCATCACCTACATTTAACAGGGGCATCGGCAGAGCAAAGAGGATAAAGCAAGTGTTGTAGGCATTTGAAGGAATAATTTCTCAGCTGCTTTTCTCTACGCCAGATGATTCCATTGTCCAGGACATGTCTCCTGGTGAGGTCGTAAACGTGGAGTCACAAGGGAGAAAAAGATAATTCCATTGCTGTATGCTGGAGAAATGAAAAGTGAGATAAAGTTAAAGGTGAATTTGTACCTAAACCAACCTTTGCTTGGGAATTATGTTCAGCATCCTAATTCAAGGCAGATTTTTTCCATGCAATTCACAGCAGCACACCCACCATGCTGAACGCCCTGGCTATCAGGAAGGCAGATTCCAGATCCAGATTGTAGCTTAACAACTCAGCTGCATCACAAACAGTGATCAACTTTCACTGAAAAACATGCGCATGTGAACTGCCTTATTGCTTGGATTAGTTTTGAAATCAGCATTCCCAACAGCTGCTGGGAAGGTAACCAGAAGCTTAGAGAAAGCTACGTAGAAACAAGCCATGGGGCAACCACTGGTCTAATGTAGTTTGATTATAAGAGTATTTAGGCTGACTTGCATATCAGAAAAAACAAGAGAGTCATGAATAGTAAAAAAGTGCATAAATTTTGGTGTTGCTCTTACAGGAAGTGGGTAAGGATCCATCTTGGGAGATGGGTCAAGAGGAGAACTTGGCCATAGGGAAACACTGGGAAAAAATTGCTAGGTGCAGATAGGAAGATTTAATGACTTACAGATTTCTCAGGCTTTTTTTTTCAAAAAGGGAAAGTCGCAGTCCATGCTGTATGGCCATCCAGGGTCCACTGAGCCTAATGGTTTATTTCAGTATGCAGCAACACACACAGTTGGGTGTCAAGGGTGAAACAGACTTTATTGCCCGTTTTTCCTGTAAGAATCATATAAAAATGGGAAGAATCATACAAAAGGAGAACAAATAAATTCTACTGAATAAAAGTCATTCCATTCCCAATCTTCTTTCCTCTTTACTCAGGCAACACTTTTTAATCGTGTTGTATCAGTGCATTGTCATGTTCTGTAATAACAGTGTGAGATGAGCCTGCTTATCTTTGACAGCACAAACCATTCCTGCCTGAGATTTGCTTAGAGCAAGTGCTTTGCCCCGTCTCTGCTTACTATCCCCTGTCCTCAGTGCCTGTTTCTACCACACGGAAAAAGATAAAGTGCATCGCACACAGTGACGATCTTAATGCTCTTGCTTTCACATAGCTGCTCTTATCCCTCAGGAAGAATCTCAGTGTGCTTTACAAACATTGACAACAGATTTACAAACTATATATAGAAATCATTTCACTCGCTACTGATGTACAGACACTAGGGTGAACACAGCAGCTGTTTGGAATTACATAGCAATATTGCTCAACAGTTTTGGAGAGGAAGTAGAGGCCACTGTACTGCAGATAAAGTACCAGAGGAACCTTTGCATGGACACAGAATTCAGTTATTAGACGTGCAGTTTGAAAGACACACTGTTGAGACAGCTGTAGGTAACCTATTCTTTCCCAAAAAGTAAAATAAAACAGCTAACATCCACCAGTATAAGCCTTGTGCTATTCTTGGTCGCATTTGCAACTGTAGAGTAATTTCTATGTTCAGATGACAGCAGTTGAACAATTACTTATAAGTAATTCTAAGTGCATGGACTAATTCTTTTGTTGAATATCTTAGTCCCAGACAGTTCTCTTGTGTAGCTTAGCACAACCTACAGTTGCCCTTCGATTAAAAAGATGTTCTATTTCTTAATACCCAGAGTTACTTATTTCTATTAGCATTTCCTTTTTCCATCAAATTATTTTTAAGTGTATTTTTAGATTCTAAATATAAAGTCTCTGCAATATAAATAAATGATGAAAATCATGAGGAATTAAAAACGAGATGTAGTAGGTAAGGTAAATTCTCTACTGCATTGTAAAATAGCCCAAACTAATGACAATGGTAGTTATGGATACCATATCTAGCACATGCAGAATATCCAGTCAAAATGTTTATTTTTTTTTCCCTAAGAGTGGATCAAATGTAGAGATTGCTACAGAAAATATGAATTTTAAAAATAAAATGTAAACACCTTCTACATGCCACCAGATTTACACTGTTGTACGTGCCTTGTGACTACTAGCAATTTAGTAATTTGTTTTTACAGCTTTTCAGGAGAACCGTGGAAAATATATTCCTTGGAGAATATTCCCTCTGATATAGAGTACATCTTCCAGTGGTGTGAGTGATAATTAAGAGAACATTTCAGAGGGCAAATGCTTCCCAACATAATACATACCTATAAATATTTATACAGCGCTTCAGTGCACTTAACCATATATTTTCTGTTTAACACTTCATTT
>NW_010581281.1:85933-97707 GCF_000705375.1 Tinamus guttatus
TCCAGAGAAGGAGACTCCACAGCCTCTCTGGGCAGCCTGTTCCAGGGCTCAGTGTAACAGAGGTGCTTCTGAAATATAAATGGTCTGTACATTTCCATGTTTAACACAGTCTTCCTCAATTTGACCTTGAGTCACAGAGTGTCTTAAAGAAAACGTGAAGCCTGAGCTCATACTCACAGGTAATGTCCCTCATAAGCTGCTTTGTGTATGGGAAGCAATCCTGCCTTATTAGGCACATTGCCACTTCCTCCATACTCCAGCAGAAGTGCTATGCAGTCTGGATCCCCTCCTCCAGCAGCTTCAAACAGTATCGATGAACCGTCATCTGCTAAGGCCTGGACATCTCCACCTTGAAGGAGAGGGAATTTATTTTTATATCCCAATTAATTTGCAGCTCATCACAAAAATCGGGCCAAATTACCTACAGACAATACATATCCAGGTGCGTTTTTTTTAACCTGACTATATACCTTTATGAATAAGATGCTCCAGCACATCGCAGTGACCATATTCAGCAGCAACACCTAATGGTGTTACCCCATATCCATCCTTAAGGTTCACATTTCCACCATTCTTCAGCAGAAGAGAAACAATATCTTTGCAACCCTGTTTTGCAGCTTCATGCATTGCTGACCAACGTCTCACACACGGCTGGTGGATATGACAGTTATGTTCAATCAGAGTAGACACCATTTGAAAAGAGCGCCTTCTTACAGCTAGAAAATATTAAAAAGGGAAGAAAATAATACAATTAAACTTTTAGACATACTGTCTTCAAAGTTAAAAGATGATTTAGTAAGTCTAGAATAGTTGGTTTTGTTTAGTTTTGTTTTTCTGTACTGATATAAGGAAGTTAAAAATACTTCCCATTCTGGAAATCTGAGAATCAAACTCATTGATAAGTAAATGGTGATATCAGGAAATCAAGATAAAATACCATAATCTGTAAATTATGTCAGTTTTGAATATCTGGGGCAAAACCAGCGTAAGTTAGATTCCGAGAGAGAAGTGACTTACAGAAAGAAAAAGCAACAATAATACAATATTAGAGCAGACTTTTGCTTTTAATGATGGTACAAACATTACAGTCCTGCTAGAAAAGTACATTTTAACTTAGTCATCTGCTGTCTCTAATCCTAGAGTGTGCTCTGTGGCTGCTATTAGTCAAAGTACAACTGAGACCTGTCATTTTTAGAGGCCACATTCTGTCTTTTTGAGATTCCCAGTTTGAAGTTTTCAAGGATAACTGCAACAGGATTTGCGCAAAAGATCCAGAGTAAGAGTCTAATTTCACTTCCGATCTGTCCATTGGAACAGTGGGTCTGACTGATGACAGAACTGAGAGAAACCAGCACCCAAGATTAGCAAATTTAACTTTTGCGAGTGTCCCTCTATACAAGTCAAAAGTTTTGAAGAGGCAACAGTCTACAAAATTATCCAGTAGAGTATTACTGAATGAGCCTGAAAGCAGAAGTTATCCCACTAAATACTTGTTCAGCATTTACCTTCATGTGTACTGAAGAACCCCTTATACCAGTCTTAGCATTCAAATGGGTAACTAAATCAAAACTAATTCTGAATATCATCTATTAAGTGCTTAACCTTTCTGTTATGCTGAGTCTAAGACTGAAATACATGATAGCACATCTCAGCACAAAGATAGCTGTCAACTTAATATTTAGGAGTTTGTATAAGGTAATGTTTATGGAAATAAATTGTCATTCTTTCAGTTAGTGCTGGTTGTTCTTTTCAGGATTCAAATAGCAAAGGATGAAAATAGTGTAAAAGTTTCAGGCTTAAAACAGCTGTAAAGGAAGTCTCTTTAGGGCCTTAAAATGCTTTAGGGCCCTAAAATTTCAATACATTAATTGCATCTGAATCAAAGTCAAAAACAGCTCAGAGAACTGAGCATTTCAATACTGATATTTATATTATATATTGTATTTTCTTACTTGGTATAATAGTATTTTGTTACATAGTAAATTAGAATTGTAGTAATTTATTTTCAGAAAAATGAATAGATTTCCATTTTCAACAGGAACTGGAATCTGATACAGCTAAATTACTCTTATATGATAAGATACAGTTAATTCTATCTGCTGCATAAAATCTTCTAAAAGAACCACTTTTCCTGAGGTATTGTTTAGCAATGTAGTTGAAACTCATTTTCAATATAAGAGGGAGAGAAATGAGCTTGTTGATTTTGAAATCATTCAATAGAAATAAAAATATTCAGTATAAATTACAGGCCTGAAAGTTTAAGCAGCAGCCTATTTTCTTCAGTACTCATACCTTAAGATACACAGGACCCAGCTGCTAAAGGCCTTAAGATATCTGAATGCATGGAGAAATTGTCTTGAAGAAAATAAACTAGTATCAGTCTCTTAAGAGTATCTTTAGGAGCAAAATCTCAGCTTGGTGATCACCTAGGGCATAACTAGTGTAGACGGAATGCTGGGCACATTTTACAAAGTGTTGGGTATTATTTTCATCTAAAAAGATGGTCACCATTGTAAATACAAGCCAACAGGAGTATTTAGATCAGCAGAAATTATTCACAGCTATAAGGATTTGCAAAAATGGGCCTAAATTCCCCTTGTTAAGAGTCAGTTCTTGAGTCTGCAGAAATGGATGTGCCAGTCTAGCTGATGAGAAGAACTACATTTCTTTTTGCTTAAACACGGGGAAAGGATGCAATTACCAATAAGAAGTGGAGTTTCTCCTTTGTCATTTGTGGTATTTGGCCAAACACCCTTTTCCAGTAATGTTCTCACATTTTCCACAAAGCCAGCTTTTGCTGCCAAAGTTAATGGTGTTTCTCCATCACATGTTTTGTATTCCCACATGGTTTTATAAGATGCTAGAGTTAATAAAAGGGAAAAAAAAAGATAAAAGTAAAGCATGAGGCTGCTAGGACATTGATATACATCAGAAATTCTTATATGCTAAATCTTTATGAAAATTACTTATGCTTAACTTAATCCAACTAGTACTGCCACAATGAACTACTGAAGATTACATTGAAGAGTAATTTTTGCTTTCCCTATCTGTAGATTTTTGAACAAAGCCTTACAAAATTATCCATGTTCTTTGCTCCTGTAAATTCATGTGACCTCCCCAAACCAAAATTTGACTGATATTTATAGAACGTAGCAAGATACTCCATGGAAGAATATGTTCCTACTTTCTTTATTATTCATTCTAGCCTGTTTCTGTGCATGCTTGCTTATTTTTGTTTCTTTGCTGCTCCCATTGTCTTGGGTTTTGTGTGACATCTTTACTCACCATCCAAAATGATTTCAAGTATTTGCTGAATTGGCTGAGTTGCAGCCTCATGCAGTGGGAACCACCCTCTATCATCAGCTTCATCCAAAGCATATTTCTTTTTCACAAGGTCTTGGAGCCCAAAAACTTCACCTTAAAAAAAAAAAAGATAAAAGATAAACGATACAGTTGAAAAGAATACGCTGAAAGCTCAGAATTTTGCATAAGGCCTATTTTATTTTAGGAGGTTTACCTTGCTTTATGGCTGTTACAATTTTCCTGTTTTCCTCACTAGGTGGTAAAAATCTATCAAAAAAAAAAAGAAAAAAAAAAGCAGAATATACGAGATGCAAATAGTAGATGCATTATATGAAATCATTTATTCAGTTTGCCATTTGCTTCTCATCTGAGCCTGCTTTCCTCCAAATACATTAGTTGCAACCTAGATTTGCCTTGTGACTTCTTTAGTTAGTGGAACTTCAAAAAAAAACAGAGTTCCCAAATTAGATGCAATTCATGTTGCAAACTGACCTCATGAGGAATCTCCAGAGTGTATTTTTCATGGTCCTTTCCCTCCCTCCCACTCTGGTGGCATAGCAGATCCCAGAAGGAGTTGTGAAGTGACAAATCTTCTAATTTGGAACAGAAATAGACTAAAAAGAGTATCTGCCACCTGAAGAAACCTCTTGAGATTCAGCAACATTTGATAGTAAATGATAATTTGAGGGCACAAAAGCATCAATATTCATTAATGAAAGAGAGCTTGATGGCATAAATGTTATGATTTTCCCTTTGTCAAAATATTGACAAAATGAGTTGTCAATATTTTTAACAGTATCATTTAAACCTGCATGTAATAGAATGTCGAACTAGTTGAACTCGTGTTTGCTGCTGAGTTATTTAGGTGCTAAATACATCATAATAACCAGACTAGAAAAAAAATTTGAAGGTTTTAATGAGAACCTTCAGTAAAAAGAGAGACTTCAATCTTAAAATAGGAGTCCCTCATTTACAGTATTTCTGCCAAAGAATTATCTTAAGACTATGTTTTGTTTCAAAACTATACTTTTTAAAAGAATGCAAATGGCCTAAAATAACAACTAGAAGTATTAGTTTAGTTTAGCCAGGTGAATTTAATCTTCCTAAATTCTCTCCGTGAGCTCTCAAGAGACCTGTTGCTCTAGAAGGCAATTCAGCACAGATGCCACATTGCAGAATGCTGCCCATAGAGCACAGATCTCTGAAGATCTCCAACAGGTAATTTTTGCCATACTGAATGGCTTGGCAGAGGTCACATTTTCTTGTCAAAGGAACTGCTCTTAAACAAGATCAGGTATGGATCCTTCTGCGATCATTCCTGAGGGTTTTTCTTGTTATTTTAGTTTAGGTTTTTGCTGTATGAACAGTTTGAATGTTCATGGAAGGGCTGGAATAAGCAAATGTGTAACTAACAACTCAGGTGTTCTTGTCTTTTAAAGTTGATCTTTTAGAAATTTATGAGGAAAAAAACCCCACATTTTATTCTGCTTACATCTTTTCATCATTGCTTCAGACAATGCTTTATTGAGAGAGACATGTAATGGCCACACTAAGAAATCTTTTGGGGAAAGCACTGAAGACTTAGCACAAAGCACTAAAGCCACAGCAGTGTCAAAGCACTCTACAAATACGTCATAATTTGTTCCTGTGTGTACTGAATTCACAGTACCTGTCGTTACAGCTGGAAGATCCTGGTGGCTTGGCTGTGTTTGATTCTTGAATGCTGAGCTGTATGGCATATTCAGTGAGCAGGTGTTCAGCCAAATCTTCACTTTCGTCCATTATTTATTATGGAATGATGAGCTACCTTGAAACAAAACATACTTACTAAGGGTCATATCCTACAGAAGGTATGCAGAAGGTTTCTTGTAATAAAATTAGGTGTTTCTATTGATTTGTTATAATTGAATAATACCTTGGCTTACTTTACTTCTATTTAAGAATGATAGAAAAAGAAAAAAACACTGGAAACATTTGAATTGGAGTACTGGACAGGCTGTTTGGAAAAGCTCTTTTTATTATTAGCATATTACATTTATCATATACAAACAAATATTAGACGATTTTTGAACCATGAAATGAGACTCCCCTTTAGGAAGCTAAGGTCATCAAAACAGTGGATATATGATTTCCACAAAAGCATGAATAATGAAGAATAAACAATGTTAAAACCCTAATAATGATTCCTCACCTAACATAGGTATTCGCAAGCCTATTTGAACAAAATATACACACATTTAAAATTTGTAGGAAAAAAAAAAGAAAAAAAAAAGGAGAATTGTGTATATTATGTATAGAGGAGGTCAGCTATTCTGAATCAAATGTGATCAGTTATAAAGATTATCACACATCAAACTTACTCAGCATTACACAAAAGTTATTAATTGACAGAAGCTTTGAACTAGTTTTTTTTTTCATGGAAAAAGAACATTTTTTCTTGCTTCCTTCACCTAGTGTAGTATTGGCAGCAGGTAAGTGATCCACCAATCAATACTATTTGGACACAGAATTTCAGACTGAGAAAGCCCAAGGCATCTCATTACAGTTTGTGTGGTGGTGGTTCATCACCCAGTTCTGAATTCAAAGGAACTTTACCAGATAGTTTTCAGTTGCAACCTGTATTAACGCCCCCTCCACCTTTCCTGGTGCATAACAGACTACGGGGACGTCTTCCCAATTAAAAAAAAACATGGGATTTGAGAGAGATAACATCAAATGCAAAAGGTAATCATGTAAATAACTAAAGAGTTTCACACACTACCTAATGGTGAATCTACTGTACGTCATGGTCGTGCTCAGAAGTTCTGGAAGTTGTGATCTGGCACAGAAAGCTTTAAGCAGAACTTGGTTCCTTCTGCAAAAAAAAAAATCTGAAATTTTTCAGAATTTTGATCAAGTTTCCTGTCAGATGCAAAACAGTATGAACCTCTCCATAATTTTAAAAAGATTTACAAAGATGTTCTGAAGCTCTTGTAATCAAAACAAGATTATGAAAGCTTATCGAATTTGTTGCAGCAAAAAGAATTAAAGAGTTTTTTTCTCTACATTTTTCCCCAAGTTTGCTTTATGCAGAAAGGAAGTTATTCCTCTCAAACTTTTGAGATGCAATACGAAGTATGAGAATGTCAAAAAAACATCTAAAGGAAGCAGGTTAAAACATATTTTCTAAATGATGTTACAAGTTTCTTGCTAAAAAGAACCTAATTTTTTCCCTTTTTTGGTACCTTTTATTTTTAGAAAACCTTCTGTTTGCAATATTGGTGCATTTTTAATGCTCTCCCTTTGTGTTGCTGAATTTTGTGAAGCATCCTGCTTATGAAACAGGACAAACTGCATCCTTACGGGTGAACTTCCATAATCCACAAGCCCTCCTAAAGTTGCAGTCCATAAGTGAATCAAGTTCATTATAGTCCATCATAGCATATTTGGTATATTCCTGTTACTTTATTATTCATAAATGTTCCTAACATTTTGTAACAGGTTTAAACTTGTGAGGTGATGAATACCCTCTAGCTTCACAGATTCCTAAAAGGGATAAGAGCAGACAGCATTTTGCACGACAACCCTAGTTACAAATTTATCAAGAAAATCCATGTCTTATGGGAAAACATATATTGCCTGCCTACCTCCTCATCTCTGAAGGATTATAAAAACAAAATAGTTAACAGCTCATCATATACATTTTTTTTGCTGGTTTTATAGCTTTCTTACCTATTTGGTCAAGTACCTCTTTGCTGTATGTCCCATAACTGACTATGCCAGAGCAAGTACCGAGCTCTGCTCACATACACACTTAGCTAGAAAACCTCAGTTTAGGACTGCTTTCGTAATGTTGTATGTACTGTTTTCAAGATACTTTATCCCACAGAAAAAAAAAAATATATATATATATATGGAATATATAAAATGGAAAAAGAAGGTAGAAAGTGACTGTGACATGGTAGAATAAATATGATAAAGCAAATAGCTCATCATAGCACAAGTGCTGGACACATTACTAGAGGTTTAGAAATGCTTTGGGAGCTTGATTTGCTATATCACTGCTGGTAATACGCTGTGCTGAGGTGACAAGATCCAAATGAAGTGTGGATGTTCCACCAGGATCACAGAGGAATAGAACAGTGGCTGGAACACTGAGCAGCAGTACAAACATCTCTCTTGCATGAGGTAGCAGTGAAAAAGTTAAAATGCTCAGTAGCAAAATTTTATTTCATTTGCTCATGGAAAATCAGGGGTTTTTTTGACCACTGCAAAATACTAGATCATTAGAAACCACTGGAAATGCTTACTCCAAACAAATTTTAGTCTTTGTATCACCAAGACTATTTTTCTGTAAACACATTTTGAGTACGGTGTTCTTTTTCTGATTTTGTTTTTTTTTTTTCTAAAAAAAAAATAGTTACTTGTTGCTCTTAACTTGGTATTATTGGCATACTTACCGTGAAACAGAAATTCAGTTTTTCCTAAAAAAGATTTCGGTTTTCCTGAAGTTACTTTTGTTTTCATTGCAAAAGGTCTGAAATACTTGCTAATCATGGAAAATTGGGTCTTTCTGTAGAGAGAAGCGTGTCAAAGATTTATCACTATTAAACACACAGATAAAAAATTAAGGTTATGTGAGCATTAATGTTATTCTAAATCTTATCTTTAAAATAAACTAGGCAATCCTAGCTTAGCTCTCTATAAATAGAAGCCCCTTAGGCATGCAGTCCCAAAGAGGTTATTCGTAACAATAAAATAATTAATAACAGTCTAAATTTGGATTCAGTATATTAACTATTATTTACAGTTTCAAAGTATTTCAGTACTAATCAAATTGGCGAGCATAGCAAATTCTCACCTTTTCAACCCATTATCTTGTCACTGTTACTCTTGGGCCTGCCTTTCGAACAGCCAGGAATAGCGCCCTGCAAGCTGAGGTGTCCTGTGATATTTCTAAAATTAAATACACAGTTGCTAGTTAAATTAAGGTCTGACCTTGTACAACTGTAATATAAGTGTGCTCAACCCACAGGAAAGTATTACACATGACTTCTCTAAAATCTCATGAAATTTAACACGAGGTCTGGATGGCACAATGAGATTATCTGTGCCTTCATTGGCTCAAAAACTCTCATTAAGAAAACACATTATTTGCAGACTTACTCTCACTGGCTGTATTAAGAAAATCTGGTAACGTATTTACATAAATTGAAATAAAACACATTTGAGGTCTAGTCTTGAACTAGTCTTGGATCTTGCCACATTACATCACTAAATACTAACCACTTGCTCTGAGGCTTATACACAATGCTTCATAGATTCACTGTCAAGAATAGTACTTATTTAAGTAGATTTAAAACCTTGAAACTGGACAAATAAGCAGGAAAGAGCGGCACAGGCAGTACTGGGGCAAAGCAGAATAACCCTAGAATAATATTAAGAACACAGTGCCCACAAGTTAAAACAAAGGGTATAGGGTGAGAAGGATTATGTTTTTTTTTGTCTTGCTAGACAGACATTGAGGTAATACTTATTAATTTGCCATTGTTTTGTTTATAACCAATTGGATAAAAAGAAATACAAGTTTGAACAAACTGAACATTAGAAACTGGAACAACAATCTTGGTCCTTGGTCCAGTCCTGTTCAATTTATTCATCAATGACCTGGATGAAGGCACAGAGTGCTCCCTCAGCAAGTTTGCTGATGACACAAAACTGGGAGGAGTAGCCGATACCCCAGAGGGCTGCGCTGCCATCCAGAGGGACCTGGACAGACTGGACAACTGGGCGGTGAAAAACCTCATGCAATTCAACAAGGCCAAGTGCAAGGTCCTGCACCTGGGAAGGAATAACCCCAGACACCAGTACAGGCTGGGAACCAACCTTCTGGAGAGCATGACCTGGGTGTCATGGTGGACGACAAGCTGACCATGAGGCAGCAGTGTGCCCTCGTGGCCAAGAAGGCCAATGGGATCCTGGGCTGCATTAAGAAGAGCATCTCTAGCAGGTCGAGGGAGGTGATCCTGCCCCTCTACTCAGCCCTGGTGAGGCCGCATCTGGAGTACTGTGTCCAGTTCTGGGCTCCACAGTACAAGAGAGATGTGGAGCTGCGGGAGAGAGTCCAGCGCAGGGAGGGAGTGAGGAGGATGGTGCTGGCCTCTTTTCACTGGTGGCCACCAACAGAACTAGAGGTAATGGCCACAAACTGAAGCACCAAAAGTTCCACAGGAACTTAAGGAAACATTTCTTAACAGTGAGGGTGACAGAGCGCTGGAACAGGCTGCCCAGAGAGGTTGTGGAGTCTCCTTCTCTGGAGATCTTCAAAACCTGCTTGGATGCAGTCCTGTGCCACGTGCTCTAGGTGTCCCTGCGTGTGCAGGGGGGTTGGACTAGATGATCTCTAGAGGTCCCTTCCAACCCTAAGCATTCTATGATTCTATGATTCCAACTAGTCTGTGTCTACAATTGGTCTGATGAAAAAAAAACTTTAAACTGAATTCTGAGGAGCCCAGTAAATGGGCAGATTGGAGCAAATGTCCCGAGCTCCATCGCTCCTCCGTGCTCCATGCTGCACATGCATTTATAGAACCACCAAACCAAAAGCCTAACCAGGATGCTTAAGTGCATGTCACCTTTGGGCATAAAATCAATAAAAAAAAATAATGACAATAACTAATGTTTACCTCACCTGCTTTCACAATTGTGCCTTGAATGAGGAGCTTCCAAAATAAACCCCAGTCAATGCAACAGCAACAGCAGCAGCAGTGCTGAGAACCTGCTCCACAGTTGCCTAAGACAAAATATTTTAATATAGTAAAATATACATAAAATACATGCAAATATATAAGGTATATGTGTATGTGTTTGTCCCTACATACATACACACACATAAAAACACAAACATTTTAATTGTTTACCTTTAGTGCTTTCATTTCCCCTGCCTCACCAGGACGCTATCAGAACAAGTCCATATTGCAGGCCTAGTATTATTTTGCTTTTCAAACTGTTTTCAGTACTACTTAGCGTTGTTATGCAAACAGTGTCTGATTCTGATTTCACACAGTTATTAGGTTTAAATCCATTGGTCAATTTTAACTTCACGCATGTAGAATAAATAAGACTCTTGTCCAGATATCGAAATCATATGGCAATTTGCAAGACTTCACATTGTGAGATAAATTCATTGGTAAGGCAAAGCAGGGAGGAAAAGTGACAGCAGTAGCAAGGCCTTCTTGGGGTGGCTGTGCACCGTGTAGTGATAACACACAGGATACACTCGTGGGTAACCACTGTTAAAACAAATAATAAACTGTAAAATGCTTTTCTTTCAAAAACAGGGTAATTATTGTTATGTTAATACTGTTAATACTTCTCACGTAGTTGTGGTCTGGGAGATGCTATATTTTAAACTACATAAACTACCTTTTTAAACAGGATTTAACAACTTGAGGATTTTGATACTGAAACACCTCTGAATTCCTGATGGAACATTTTGTACACTAACATTTTGTACACTTGATGCTTGGATGTGGCAGGGACACCTGTATGTTTGGGCTGTCTAGACAGATGATTAAAACTAGTATTTGAATGGAGGTAATTGGGCTATACGGCTAATTTGGCTAAAGACAACTGCCACCCACAGAATAATTTCTGCTATGGCTGGTTATGAATCACACATACTAATCTGCTTGAAACACTACAGAGAACAGAAAAATATGGGGATAGTCAAATAAAAAGGGTTGGAATTTTAAAATAATTTCATTTTGAATGGACAGACTATTCCCTATGCCTCAGAAAGGCCCACTGCAGGAACCTCAGACCTCCCTGGCGCAATCCCAAGGAGCACTCAGGAGCGGAGAAGCAAACACAGCACATCCTTTGTCAGTAAGGTTGCTTGTTATGTAGTTCAGGTCGCCTATGTGTTATTAAAAGACTGATTTTCACTGAAAATTCTTTGATGTTCTTGATATTCTGCAAGCTCAGATATTGGCAAGGCTTATCAGTTAGAGGGGAAAAAAACCCTCAAAAGCAGAGTACAAACAGTTACAACTCAGGTATTATCAAGTCCTACTGTGCAAAATTTGCCTTTTAAACAAGCAACTAGGGCAACTAAGATAAATTTTAGTTGTCTGTTTTCCAGAAGAAAGACTTGAGATTATTTTTGAATTGTACTGAGCTTGAATGCTGAGGGATCAGTGGAAAAAAAATCCCAAAGTGATCTTGTGACAGCTCTAAGGACACATTAATGGCAGTTGCAGGCAACTATTGCTTGGTATCTGTTGTTTTCAGCTGTCAGCAGTGATACAGAAAACATAAACTGTAGCGAATTACACCTTTTATCTTTGTTTAGTAGGAATAAAATGAAAATTCAAACGCAAGATGTAGGACTGGTGATCTCCAGGCAAGGCCTCCCCAGCCCCAGGGCCTCCAGCCCGGGGGAGCCCCCGGCCGCCCCGCGCGAGGGCACCCAGGGCCGCTCGGCGGGACCC